>VZTT01075725.1:6271-20601 GCA_013400855.1 Buphagus erythrorhynchus
ATGTACTTATTTAATCCTTGGTCTTTTTAGAAATGTACAGCTTCTTTTCCCATATATATCAATTTAGCTTACTGTTGAGGAGAACGACATTGACATTAAAGAAGTTGGAAATGGATGCAACAACACATAGTAAGATGACTGAAGTTTCTGTAAAAAAGTAATTTGGAAAGACCAAAAATGCCCCTTTCCCAATCATGCCAGGCANTTCCACTAGACTAGATAGCTGAAGTCAAAGTCACCTCCAGTCTGAGGCCTTGAACACTTCCAGGGATGGGGCATCTGCAACATCTCTGGACAACCTGTTCCAGTGCCTCACCACCCTGAGAGGAAAGAATTTCTTCCTAATATCTAATCTAAATGTACTCTTTTTCAACTGAAAGACATTTCCCCTTGTTCTGTCACTACATTAATTATGAATTCAGAGCAGGAGAAAATATTTTAAGTAATTTCTGTCTTAAAGATCATGGTAAATAACAAATTTTACATAAACCTTATTTGCTGATAATGCTTCCCATGAAGTTGCCATTTATGACAGACACACAGAAATCAAGATCTGGTAATACGAAAAGTTAGTGGCCCAGAGAAGTGACAAAAAATAATCCCAGTTATTTATCTTTTAAAATCTAAGGATAAATTCTTGGTATAAGACCATGAAGATAAAGATCCAAAGTGAAGCAGCTTATGGTCTATTTCTTTGCATATCTATAAAGAGGCATGAAGGATATGCTATCCAGCTCTGGCTTGACAAAGCATCATACTCAAGGAACACCCAATATGGCAAGAGAATCAAATATTCACATTTTCATTCTGGTTCAGTAGACATCAGAGTATTTGCAAGAAATTTACTGATGTTACCCCATGGCTGCTGAATGACAACTGAGGAAAAGAATACAGTGAAGCTAAAGAAAGTGCAAGCTGTAAAACAGATAGCTCACAAACATCAGGTACAACATTTAAGCACAGCTGATCTGTATCCAAATACCTGCATTGGTTCTTTGCTTTGCTATGAGGTGCACCTCTGGAAGACTTGTATGAGATGATAAAGCAATAGCACTTCAAAAGGACATGAGGAAGAGTGTGAGGAAAACTTTACTTCTTGATTTTTCCACCTTGTTCCAAAGCTCTGTTAAGCTTCATCAGCAGGTATAGAAAGAAAAATTCTTTGGCCCTGGTAGGTGCAACAGCTAAATCAGTTTCTAGAGAGGAATTATGTAATTCTAATTTAAATTGTTATCTTACATCACCAGAAAAGAAGGCAGTTGACTGATTCAGTACAGCTGGCATTAGACTCAAAGAATTATATGAAGAAAATATTCCAAGGACATCTACCCTGAAGTGAACCACTTAGGCACTGCAGATAAGAAAGCCAAATAAAGGAAGATGAGGTATGAGAGCATCATCACCTGGGCCAAAACCTTGGCTTACTCCGTCTGCTAGTGAATGCTCACAGATAGATATCAATGCTAAGGAATATCTAATAGGGACAGAGTGGGAATAGTGCCATAAAACTGACCTAAGAGTACTCACCATGGAGGAGGAATGGGAGGAGGAAAGGGATAACACATCCATAGTGCATCCTCTAAAACAGAAATGCAACAAGCCTAATGTCCCCTATGCAAGACCAAAGAGGTGAGGGTAATCCTGATGGCTATTGCTACCAGCCTAGTCTCATCCATGCAGTGCAGCAGTGAGATGCAGGCTGGGGTTATTGTTAGTTCCCATCCACGCATGGGTTCTGAAACTCCCACTAGTAAACATGATTCAGGAACACTGCTCCCCACCAGTGTTCACACATAAAGGCTTTCATTGCATCAAAATGAGAATGGCAACATTTTCACCCTGCATCTCAGACTTACAGATTTTCACTGACAGACTAAAGTCCCTTTGATTTTATTTTTTTTTAATTTTTGTTCGCATTTCCTGCCACCAAATCACTAAAAGGTCTTGGGTAGACAGAGAATCACTTTCTAGAGCCAGTGCCCTGGGGTACTGGTTGCTCATGAGAAGGCTGGATGTGTGCTTCTGGTTTGCTCTTGCAGAGCTGGTGCACTGGTTTGACACTGCCAGTAGGCACATCTTGCAGGGCTGCCTGCAACACCTGCATCTCCACTGAGCTCTGCCTCCAGGGCATATATGAGTGTGTCACTCTGCATAAAGAGGGGGATGAGGGTGGGCACAAGCAGCTCCAGCTGCAGCACGGAGCAACCCCTGAGGAACACACCTAAGCACTCCAGTGCCTGTTTGGAGAAGGCAGGCACATGCAGTTCAGGCAGACACTCCTCACAGTTTATTTTTTCTTTTAATGAGCATCATCAAACTGAGACAGGGTTTTGGTTTTTTTTTAGAGATTGCTCTTGTCATCTGAGAAAGGTTAAGGAAAAGAAAGTCAGAATGTCAGTGGTGTATAAGAGGGGAAGTAAATAGAGGGAAAAAAGGGACAGAAGTGAAAAGCCAAGGACCTGCCTATTCTTTGTCCTCAAGTAGTTTTTCTTTTGGTTGATTAGTTTGGGGATTTTTTTTAGGATTTCTGCTTAACATGTGTGTACATATACCTGAATTAGCACTTACACACTCCAGCTTCTATCAGGTCACCATTATGGCAGGTACCCCATACATGTGGGCACCCATAAAAACCCTGGCCTGAAAGCTTACCACTGAATCAAGCAGGACAGAGAGAAAATACATGGATTTAAAGCATTATCCCTTCCATTCTCCAGACAAAAACCAAGACCAAAAAAATCAAGAGACCTGATCAGGTCAAAGATTACTAGGAAAGAAATGCAAACCCTTCGAATCCCTGAATCTGCATCTCCCCCTCTCATGACCAGAGCAGGGATTGCACACTTCCATATTTATGGTCACTTCCATAATGCTATTTTTGCTGTTTAGCTATTTTTTTCTACCACATCAAAAAGGGTAATTTTTTTCAGAGGTACATTTGTTTCTCTATGTAACTACTGGTGCATCTATAAGCATGGTCTCCATTAAAAAAAAAAAAAAAGAGTTGTAAATTCTAAGCAGTAAGAGACTCTAAAAAGCCTCAGGATGGTTGAATTGAGCATGTTAGCACAAAATAATCAGAAGTTTTTCAGTAAAGAATTCTACTTCACTGATGGCAAAAAGTGTATTAAGTAACAGGGAGAGGTAAATCAAAGATTTAAGTTACACTCAGTCTTTTTGTTGGTTCATGAACATAATAAGGACTATGTAGACCAAAAATCAAACAGCAGGCTAACAATACAGTCTGCAACTGAAGACTGCCTTTTCTTCCTGTATTTCTAAAATCTCTCTGATGCTCTTCTAGATGAAGTGAATCCCCTCACTTACTTTATCTGTAAGACTTTGTTTTCTTGATACTATGCACTGTATTCCATCGAGTATTTGACATCTAGATGTGATGTCTGGAAATATAAAACCAAGCATAAATAATCACAGTGGGTGAAGCAAAGATTCATCTGGCCAAATATCCCAATTTTAAGCAGATGTTGGACAAATGACCATAGGAATAGCAAAATATGATGATTTTTCTCCAACTACACCCTTGCAGTTTTCAGCAATCAATGTTTTATCATCTTCTCTGAGGGAAGTTTTTAAAAAATATATTGAATAGCCATCAGTATGATCTATGCTTTAGGACTATGTTCACTTCAGATTTTTTTTGTTTCTGCAATATTCTGTGACACTAATACCTCATCTTAGAGATTGCCTGCATGCAAAATGGTCTTTTGACTTTTATGATCTCACTGTCTGATCATTTTATTGTGACACAATTTCTACAGTATTAGAAACAGTATAGAATAATACAATGTTTACCACTACACACCACTTACAACTGTACAAACCTCTGTCATACCACTACCTCAGGCATATTTTGCCCTAAAAAGAAATGTCCAGGAGTTTATTTAATGTCTCTTAATTTCACAGCTCTTTGTATTATACACATTCTTCATAGTGTCTTCTCTAGGCCTAGAGCATTTTGTGATAGTATTTGTTCTATAACATCAGTTTTCAAGGGGTGATAATGCAATTAAGTTCAAGGAAGCACACAGAATGTAACATGATAATGAATTCATATTCTGTATGCACATTTTTGTAGTGTTTAAACAGAGTTTTAAGAAGCAGAAAAGATTTTTAGCTAAGATTTCTCCCTAAGTGTACAAATGAGATAAATTTACGTATGAAAGATTTACAAGCTGTTGATTGAGAAGTCCAAATCTGCTACTCTTCCATACAAAGCTATCAAACTCTTCTGCAGAAGAACATACAAGCTGTTTTTAAAGCTCCCATGAGTGGCTCTGATGAACTGGACTCACACTACAGACTATCAGGATACACAGATATGCATTTCCAGCTAAGAAATCCTACACAGGAATACAGCAAAATGCTTTAAACTCTTCCCTCCTCTGTTTAGCACACACCTCTAAGAAATATCAAAGAACATATCACAGATTACCTCAGCTTTTGTATAGTAAATAAAGATAACATAAATCCTTAAGAAAGCTTATTCCCAAACAATATGGAGTGTATACAAAACTGAAGTTATACGTGCAAACAGGTAGGAAGCCAAAACTGTTCAGTCAGTAAATGATAATATACCAAAAAGAGGATACATCCTAACTCTGTCTTCATATTATAGATTCTACAGTTAGGGCTTTAAAATTTCACAGTATGAAAATATATTGGCAGTCATGCACTGGGTACTATTCTAGAAGATCCCCAGGAGATGGTATTTATTTAGGTAGAAAACTATTTCTGAGGATAGCCTCCTGGGAGACTCAGTACATCTCTTCCTGAGCTTCCCAAGGGGACAGCAGTCAGACAACCTCACTTCAGCATCCTGCAGTACAACACAAACAACATCATGCAGGACATTCACTCAGCACAAGCAGCCAGCCACTGTCAGCGTCTCATTAGGCTGTCACAGCAAGTAAAGGCTTCACACAGGGGTATTAGTATTCCAGTCACTGAATCTATGGTATATAGAAAAGTCGTCTTTTCCCTTCACATATTTATATGTATATTACTCTATACCAGAGGGGAACCCTTTCCAAGGCTTTCTTTCACCCAGCTTGCAGCATACAAACCCAGGTCCTGTCTCTAAGCCACAGGCCTGAGGCTATTTAATTTATAGACACTCTAGCCTTAAGTGAAATACACAGTATGTGGATTCAGTCAATAAAACCAGCACCAATTATGGCTTTTTCCAGCATAGTATCCATATCCAGTTCACTGTATCTCTGATATTTAATAAATGCATTTAATATGAACACAGCATCTAATTTAAGTTGCAAAAGTTTCAGATTTCACAGATTAAGTGAAAAGAACTTCAGAAACCTGAATTACTTGTCCATTAGTTTCACTTTCATGATATCAAGTGCCCCAAATTAGAAACCCAAGGTTCTCAAAACTACTAGATAAATAATTTATGCTTAGGCATAAATAAATCCCCAAATCTGCATCGTTTAGCAAAATGGATTTTTGCATTTCATTCAAGTGTTTCATTGGGTCTTGCTTGAACGAGCATTTCTGCTTGTGGCTCTCCTAAAAATCAACCACATTTTCTGGACAACTGAAATTAAAAAATGAAAAAAAAACAAAACCAAAAAAACCAAACACAAACCCTACAAACAAATAAACAAAACAACGAAACCCAACAAACAAAAGCTCTTCTTGTCAATTTAGTCAAACTTCTTGGCAACAAACAAGAGGAGCTGGAAGACATTGTGCAGCAGGAACAACTGGAGCTTGATGATGGTGGTGATACAGCTGAGTGGTTTTGGGTAAGAATGAGGGGCAAGGCCAGCAAGGCAGGTGGATGGTGGGAGTCTGTTATAGACCACCCAAACAGGATCAAGAAGCAGATGAAATATTCTAAGGGCATATGGGAGAAGTCTCACTATCATTATGTGTTGTTGTCCTCAGGGCCTTCAACCTATCAAATGTCTGATGGAAATAAAGCCCAGCAAGGAGGAGACAGTCCAGGAGGTTCCTGGAAAATGTAGAAGACTCCCTGACAGAGCTGGTGATTGAGCCAGCTGGGGACAATGCCAGCTGGACCTGTTGTTTGTGAACAGAGAAGGACTGGTGGGTGCTGTGGTGGCTGGAGGCTGTTTTGGGCATAACAATCACAAAATTATAGTTTTAGTTCTTGGAGAAGTAAGGAGTGGTGCTAGCAGGACTAACACCTTGAATTCCAGAGGGCAGACTGGCCTGTCCAGGAGACTGGTTGACAGCATCCCTTAGGAGGCAGTCCTGAAGGGTAAAGGAATCCAGGAAGGTTGGACATTCTTCAAGAGAGAAATCTTAAGGGCACAGGAGCAGGTCATCTTCATGTGCCAAAAAATGAGCTCAGGGGGAAGAAGACCTGCCTGACTGTACAGAGCTAGTTAGCTGGAACTCAGAGAAAAAAGGAGAGTTTATGACCTTTCTAAGAAGGGGCAGGCAACTCAGGAGGGCTACAAGTATGTCATGAGGCCACAGAAGGAGAAGATTAGAAGGGTCAAAGCCAAAACACTTAGACACACACATGGAGCCAAATAAAATCCACCCAAAGGTACTGAGGGAGGCGGCAGAAGTGCTAAGAAAGCTGCTTTCCATCATTTACCAGCAGTCCTGGCTAATCACAGAGGTTTCAGGTGACTAGAGGTTGGCCAGAGTGGCACCAGAAGGGCCAGAAAGAGGATCTGGGGAACTACTGACCTGTCAGCCTGACCTCAGAGACAGGGAAGGTCATGGAGCAGAAAATGACACAGAACATACAGAACAAACAAGAGATCAGGCCCAGTCAGCATGGATTAAGGAAAGTAGGTGCTGTTTGACTGACAAAATATCTTTCTATGATAATGTGATGTGCTTACCTGGATGAGGAAAAGGCTGTGGATGTTGTTTACTTGGACTTCAGTAAACCTTTCAATACTGGCTCCCACAGCATTCTTGCAGAAAATCTCTCTGCTCATGGCTTGGACACAGCTCACAGGGTAAAAAACTGGCTTCATGGCCAGAGAGCCTAGAGAGTGGTGATAAGGGAGGTACATCCATAGCGCAATCAGTCACCAGTGATGTTCCCAAGAGCTCAGTATTGGGGCCAGTCCTGTTTAATGTCTTTATCGATGATTTGGACAAGGAGATCAAGTGTCCTGTCAGTATGTTCACAGATGACACCAAGTTGGGTCGGATCTGCTGATCTGTTGATCTGCTGGAGGGCAGGGAGGCTTTGCAGAGGGATCTGGACAGGCTGGATCAATGGGCTGAGGCCAGTGGTGTGAGGTTCAACAAGGCCAGGTGCTGGGTCCTGCACTTTGGTCACACCAACCCCAGGCAGCAGCACAGGCTGGGACAAGAGTGGCTGTAAAGTGACTCAGAGGAAAACATCTGGGGGTGTTGGTCAACAGCCAGCTGGACATGAGCCAGCTGTGCCCAGGTGGCCAGAAGGCCAGTGGCATCCTGGCCTGCATCAGAAATAGTGTGGTCCAACAGGACCAGGAGAGTGATCGTGCCTCTGTACTCAGCACTGAAAGGGCCACACCGAGTCCTAAGTTCTGTTTTGGGCATTTCGTTCCCAGAAAAATATTGACACGATGGAGTGAATCCAGAGGAGGACAACAGAGCTGGTGAAGGATCTGGAACACAAATCCTGTGAGGAGTGGCTGAGGGAGCTGGGGTGGTTTAGCTTGGAGAAAAGGAGGTTTATCACAACTATGTGAAAGGAGGCTGTAGACCCATGTGGGGGTCAATCTTTTCTTCCAGGTAACAAATGACAGGACAAAAGGAAATGGCCTCAGGTTGTGTGAGGGGAGTTACAAAGGAACAATTTCTTCACAGAAAGGGTTGTCAAGCATTCAGACAGGCTGCCCAGGGAAATGGTTGAATCACCAACCATAGAGGTATTTAAAAGAAATACAGATGTGGCACTTAGGGACATGCTTTAGTGGTGGACTTGGCAGTGCTAGGTTAGTGTTGGACTCCATGATCTTTTCCAACAAATTCTATGATTCTGTATCTGCCAGCTTGAGAAAGGGTTAGGTTTCTTGCAGTGAACAATATTCCTCTCATTTACTTCTAATGCCTTTGTTTCTGGCGGAGGTCCCAGCCTGAGATAGTAGTGAGCATAGCAAATGCTAATGAACTGCCATTTGACTCCTTATCCTCTTCTTGCAGGGAAAGTAAGCCAGAGGATGGAAATTTGCCCCATTCTACCCAGGAGAAAAAGGATAATAAGGTGCATTTTCCTAGCCCAAATATTTCTTTTTCCCCCCAAACCCATTACTTGCAGAAACAAAAATGAAACTGTGAAGGTGTTCACAATACTGCTGACATAGGCAACAGGGAATAAAGATTTGAAGAGATTAATGACCAGCTCCAGCAAAAGAATAACTAGGAATTCAAACATCTGGAGTAAATGCCATGCTGGCTCCACCCTTTCTGCCATATAATTCCATTTAAACACTATATTTTTGAGCTAGGAAGAAAAATGTTCCCATTAGTTTTGCTACATTGAGACCCTGTAAGTAATGCCCCATTAGCCTCACATAGCTTACATCTGCTTTTACTTAAATATGAAAAACATAATAGCCCATGCTCATGATATATCTTGTATCTTTTCTGTCCCTCACACTAATCATTTTTAAGCATTCATTCCTCTCAAGTATGGGATGTTCAGGAGGAAAGGCAGACAGTCACAGTGTTTTGCCTGTTGCCCAGCACTTTAGGAACAACTTGGGGCTGTACAGAAGCTACAGTGATCTGCAGATGGACTTAGCACCAGAACAATTTCTGGGGACTATTAAGAGAGAGATAATGATGATAACACTAATAACAGTAGCAATAGTAACAACAATTATAATTTTCTGTAGTTTTAAACTTTATGAAAACAGATAAAATAATTTTTCGTCCAGGAGCTATGAGGTGGTGAATGGATGGAAAATGAACAGGATAGACAAATGGCTGGGGGATGCACCCTTTTCCTCACTTTTCCCAGCTACTCTGGCTATATTTGTTTTGCTCTAACCAGCTTCACTGAAAAGACTTCTTTGGACTCCTGAAAGCAGCTTCACACTACCCTTCCCCTGAACCCCCAGAAAGGGCAGAGCAGCTCCACCACCTGCTCTCAGGGGAACGTCTTTTGGGATGCTGGCTCCACACTGCTGCAGAGAGGCACCTCCTAGCACTGTCTCGAATGAATCTGCTCTTTTGCCTTTCATGCAGAGGACTTAGTTATTCTCCAACAGTCCAATGAAGAAAGCAAGGATGCTCTTAAAAGAACTAATTTCACTGGTCTTTCTTAAGGAAAGAATTGCGCTCTTCATATGGCATTTCCTCTTTAAACTGAAGATGGAGAAATTAAATATTTCCATAAAGGGCAATGAATGAGAACTATCTTGGGCATGACTTATGTACATAGTAGACATTTGCACACAGGTTTATTAACTAAGGGTTTAAGGAAACCCTTAGTTAATCATTTACACGGAGTTGTTCTATCCCACTAACAATTTCCTCTCCTATCAAAGAGGTGTACTCATACCAAGCACTGTGACTAGTAAGAGGCAGGTGTGGATACCTTCATAAATATTAAGGTCGGCAGATCTGTCCTTCAGGTTTTTTCCTATTATAATAAATACTCTGAAAAAAGAGACAGATTTTGTAGATTTTTCTATACCTTAGGTACCAGACAGAAGCTACTGACTTCACACACAGAACTAACTGAAGTCACTACACTGTCACAGCCCTCATTCTTCAGTAAGTGAGGGAAACTACTCACAAGGTAAGAAACAGTGCTAGGCTGAGAAGTGGGGGAGTACAGCAGTCACAGTACAGCCAGAATACAAACAATATTTCACTATAAGACCCAATACTCACACAACATAAAATAAATATTTCCACTAAGATGTATCCTAATTCAACAAAGCACCTAATACAGTTAAATACACAGCAGGAAAGTTTACAAATGTTCTGAATCAAGGCTTGTTTGTATCCTTTGCAGCTGCTTTTGTGACACTGCCTGTGATACTACCTTCTTTCAAAAGAAAGCAAAAAAACAAAGTATCTTCACTTGTGAGACACTATTAGATGAGATCTGAGGAGTCTGACACTTCTGAGACTCACAGGTTACTGTTCCATGACTCGTTAGGCTATGAAAAAAAGGATGTAAACACATTTTGCTGAGTAGGAACAGACAGTCATGTTTAACCATTAGCTAGTTCTCAAAGGGATCTCCTCATGCCCCAGCTTGAATCCCTACAAACTCCAGGTAAGGAGCTCATGAATCACAGGGAACTGCAATTTACCTATTTTCTTTTGGTTTTGGTTTTTGTGACTGAGAAGAAGTATTTGTCACCTGATGGGGAAGTCACTGGAAAAAAGTCATTAATATTACTTTTTATCCCTTTTGTCCCACTGAGTGCATTCCTGTTCTTGTGATGAATAACTAGGCCTAAAGGAAATGCAGTAAAATCTAGCTCCAACTTGCTGTTAGAAATTTTCAAGGTATCATACTAAGGTCACTTAAAAGAATGTTTGAAGATTGATTTATTTTCTGAGAAATAAAAAAAAACAAACCCTCAAAGGTGTATAGAATTCAATAGTGCCATAAGAAGCCACTAATTGTCGAACAATTTAATTAAAACACTGTTTGCTTCAAGGTTAACCACTAAGAAATATATTTTATCTAGTGAATTACATTTTAATATACTTCCTTGTGTGAATATAGTTGCCAATCTTTTAAGTCACTTGTCAGTTGTGAGTTTTACATTTGAACCCTTCCCTACTTCAGTTAAATATGACTTTATTAAAAACAAATCTAAGGGGTTAAAAATTCAGATCATTTAAATGATACACCTCACAAAGCAAACTGTGTTTAAGAAGAAGCATTTTCTTTTGAATGAAACATTTTTAATACTCGCAGAAATAATTGGTGTTGGTGGAATTTTGATATCAGTAGACCTCTAGTGGCTATTACAGTAATTGATGGTTACATTATGCTTTTAAAATACAAATATGCTCTTCAGAAAACAAAATAGGAGAAAATCCATAGAAGAAAAACTGCAGCAAAATATTATTAGAGTTATTAACTCATAGTAAATGCCTGCATAATTTCACAACTCTTATACAGTGAATAGATAGAGATGTGTTTCTCATTGATTTTTTAAAAATTACACAGCTAAATACCTTTGCAAATTCAGTCTTCAAAACTCAAATCTGAATCAGCAGGGGATGTTTTAAAATTTTCTGAGATTAATACATAAATATTTGCCAAACATTCTGAGGGACCAATTTAGAAATCGGGTTTCAAAACGGACAGGAAAGCACTTCACGGCTCCCCAGCCCCAGGGCATGAGTCCTCACCACCCACACACCCTGCTTGGAGAGACTTCAGACCTGCAAGTCAGAACTGCTCTGCAGAGGGCTTGGGACCATCCCCAGTCTGGACTGGGAGCTGTGGGACAGGAGGACATTGTCACATGGTGTAGCTAGCCATGACTCCAAGCAAGTCCTACATAGAGCCAGACACTGTCAGTATTTAGTAAAGTATTCTTTTAAATTATTTTTCATTCATTTTGGCTAAATTGTCATATTGCAGTGCCTATCAGCAAATGTAAAATAGATAGGATCCCCTGCAGTGATTTAGTAAAGCAACCAGTAAAGGGCAAGCCTCAATGACCTTTGAAAAATCAGTCTACATTAGCTTAATGCAATCTCAAAGATATGGATTTGATGCCTGAATTAGGGATGCTCAGCTCTAAAGTTGAAGCTTTTGCTCATTTAATTTGCTTATTTAAAATTTTTGTCATGACATTCCCCTACATTATCTGAAACGCAGTTCAGGAGCTTGGGTATAGATTTACAGGTTTTATCTTTCCCATACTCTTCAATATGAAAAAGTCAGATTTTCCACGAAATCCAGAAAAGCAAAGAGGACAATCTATATGAATATATCTGAGTATTAGCCATCTTATCCTTCCTGCCCATGTGACTAGCTAAAAGGCTTTTGTGATATTTAGGCCTAACAAACACTTAATGGCTTTTGCACATGGTATTAACTATCTTTTTCTCTCAGGGAATCAAGGGGGTTTATCTCCTAAGAAGAAACACTTAGACTCATACAGTATTAGTAAGAAAGCAGTATGAAAATCAAATTGTCATTGCCTGAGGGCCTCCCTCTTGCCCATTTAAGAGACTCCACTTTAGTTAGTTTTTTCATACTATTTCTTTCAGATATACTTTAGATTCAGAGTAGCTGTCTCCCTCACATAGCAGTACACCTTCACACTAAATCCAAAAACTCTAAATCAAAATTGTTCAACAGATTTCTGTGTGGTCTCCTTCATATCCTGGTAAAAAAAAAAGATAAATCATATTAATAATCTGAAAAGTTGATTCTTATTTAAAAGACAATCATGCCCACCTGTGCATGAAATCTACTGCTTTCTGATGGACTCTATGTCAAGGTACTTTCACAACTTAAAATCATCACAAAAGCATGATTTTGCACCATGTGTGTAGGTTTAGAACTTAAACAGTATCAGAAAATATCTTCTATTCATAACTTTGCACATATTTGTGTACATTAAGACAGAAAATGCAACACTGTCAAAAAGGTGAACCTTTAACATGCAATAGGGTTCTTTAAAATAATGGAAATCCCACTTAACCAAAGGCAGATTATTTGAATGAAAGAAACAAACACTGTGAAAATGAGTCCAAAGACATATGAACACACACAGGGAAATGCAGTGATGTAAAATACACATGCCAGTGCAAAAATCTCTCTCCTCAAGGAATATCTTCCAGCACACACTCATTGAAGCTATTCTTGACTGATTATCATAGGCTGGGCAGTTCAAAAAGAACAAGTTCAAAACATTTGCAGCTAAGCATTCATACTTTCAAAGAGGTCAGCAGATAATCTCTTGGCAGTCTATGTCCAATAGTTGTCTATTCAGATAGGATGATTGTTTTTCATTATCAAATCAACTCTTTCCTAAGGATGTTGCCAAACTTGCTAATGATAAGTTTAGCTGAGCAACCTGTGCACTGTTTACTATTCTTTAATCTCTATTAAAACAGTATGTTCCTTTCTCCTCCAAACCCAGGAGGTATATTGTGCATCAATGAGAGGTGCTTACAGCTCTGAGGATTCTTGACACATCCTGCCAAGACAAACATTGCATCAATCATTTAATCAGCTAAAATTCCTATTCTTACCCTGCTCCTCCAACCTTTCTCAGAGCCAGAAGCTGAGCAGAGCCAGCCTTCCTGTACAACCTTCAGCTCTTCCTGTATATTCGTAGTTACAGTCTCTTGGGAAACAGAACAGTGAGTGCCCACACAACAGGGAACAGCTTCATTCACCTGTGCAACCAAGCACACAGGTGCCTCTACTCAGTGTGAAGTCAATGGGAAGTGGCAAACTCAATGGAAAGGGATAAAGTTTGAGCCCACTTCCACATGTGTTTGAATTAGTTCTGAAATGGAGCAAGGATCAGAGTGTCACAGCTCCCATTTGAGTGATAATAATGAAAGGCTGTGTGTTTGAGGCATTTTCTGCACTCAGCTGATCCTGAGGGGACTCCAGCCCAAGGCAGACCCTGCAGCAAACTGAAAATTTGGAATCAGAGTAACTGGTGAAACCAATATTATCTCTGCTGCTAAAGTCCTCTCCATGTTGCAGGGTTTGTCAGTACTTTTCAACTCATTTAAAAATCATTTTGGCTAAAGATGTGGATGTGCAATCCATAAGACCCCCAACACTGGCTAATAAAGACCTAGAGCCAGGGCTCAAGCTTAAACGACTTTTTTTAAACAAATACTTTAAAACAGTTTATTAACGACCATATTTATAGCAAAAAACAAAGGCACTCACTGGCTTTTTGTGTATCTGCCAAAGCTTGCCTGCACCAGATCCATATGGGTATAAGGAGAAACCTGAAAGCAAGGCCTCAGCCCTGTCTTAAAAACAACTCCCAGCTTTCTTATGGCTTTTTATGTATTCATGTCATGCAGTCAGCAAGCTCTTACCAGAAAGGAAGCTTCTAACCTATCCTTCCTGCATAAATGTGTCACTAAAAGTGCCTGTCACACTTCAGGCTGAGCTGTAGCAGGCAGAAAAAAAGGCTCCTACTTCAGATACCTTTGGCCAATCCATATGTTCTACTCATCCTTATATTTGGCATGTTTAGGGAATCTAATTTAGAGTAGTAAAGACTATCTCACAAGATGTAGGTGGATCTTAAAATATCCTCCAGATTTCTGGCTTAGTGTAAAAGCTGTTCATCTTTAATATCAAAGGAGTGGATTTTTTGAAAGAAAAAAAAATATTATAGATATATTCAGTG
>VZTT01075728.1:7223-33665 GCA_013400855.1 Buphagus erythrorhynchus
GATAACACAGAGCAGCATCACTCTATGGGATAGGGTGTCTTTTCAAATACCAGGGGACTTCAGACTGGAAGAATAATTAACTACACAGGATTTAATTCAGGAAATAATAAAGGAAAAGAACATGCAGTGAGAAGTTCAATGCTGCCAGTTAAGCTAAATTTGTTTTCTCTTTACACTTAGGTGCCTGAAGTCCCTGAAGCATTGTAAAGTAAAAGCTGATATTATGAAAATTACTCACATCCTTGACCCGGTTTGTTGTGTTCAGTGCCAACCATGCAGCTTCATCGGCTTCTTCGATATAACCAGCAATGTTTTCGTACACATTTGAAGCATTGATTGCCCTTTGTACCAAACCATTTGAATCAACACCATACAAATTTCTGTTAAAAAGAGAGCAAAAGGTGAAAGAAACCAAACTGAATCGAAGTAGTTTCTGACTGCATAATCACACACATGAATGTGCTTGGCCTAACTGGTATTCTCTTCATCGTGTTTCACCAGTCTGAAGCAGGTGAAAACTGTGTGAATAGAAGACTCTTCCTTGCCATTTAACTCTGGGAATTTTGCCCTTAACATTTATCTGAGCAGCAACAAATGACTACTCAGCTTTTGCCTTTTTTTAAATCTAGATTAGATATTCCATAAATTAACTGAATAACAGGTCTATCAGCAATCCTTCTATAGGAATAATTCCTATCCATTAATGGAAAGACCTAGATGTGCCAGTGACCAGGATAGATGTGTCACTGTCCTGTTTATATTTTCCAAAGGTAAGTGGGAAAAAGAGGAGAATCAGACGAAGAACTACCCCTAGTGATGAAAATTTGCAGGAAGTTAGACTTAAAAACAGAAAGTTTTTAAGGCATGGTTTTGATCTGAATATTAAGTGATAAGTGGAGTTCAGGGGAGATTCCAAACAAAAGATAGTTCAGGGCTCAACATTCATCTGTTAACAATTTTGAATAATTACTAGTTTTTAATGTTCTGGTGATAAGCAGATTTCAAAGTATATGTTAGAAATAGATTCTAAATGTAGATGTATTTGCACATGTGTGCATTCACTTCAAAGTGTTTGCACACAGAGGGATTATTAAATTTCCAGATTCAACATTATTGCAAGAATTTTCTGCTAAATTCCCTGAAGGCAAAACAGTAAACTCTATCAACTAAAAGCCTAACAGGCTAATAAAGCAAACCTATAAACCCAAGATATTTTGAAGACAGGCTAAATGTTTTAAAGGATTAAAGTTTCACTGCAGGACAATCTTCTCAACAAAAAATAGAGTCAGCATATTTCCATCTGGATATTTTGTAGTTACTTTTGTTTGCTTTTTGTGAAATTCCTAATGTGTTGGACTTTGTACTAATTTTTAAATTATTTTGGTAAGGGAGGAAGGCTAGCCCTATGGGGTATTTTCTTTCAAGTTAGGCTAACCTCCAGTTAGCTGACCTCAGACTGAACATATTGTTTGGTTTTTATGTTTCTGTAGTTTATGTGGCATTATAGAACAGTTTTGGGTGTCAGCTTTATACAATTGCATAAAAGAAAACCATCTGTTATTTTTTTCTCTATTTTAATCTCCTATCTAGGGCATATGAATATTGAGAAACAACTGGTATTTAGATAATATACTTGAAGAGTAGTTTTAAGCTTATCTTCCAAAAGCATATGTCCACGATATTGCTTAAGGTAGAATTTGGTGACACATTTTATTTAAGAATTCATTTACATCAGTCTTTTTTCCATGGATAGCCCCAATTGCAAATAAAATCATTAAGTTTATCTAGAAGTGATTTTTTAGTAAATTGGTGCAATGATGATGCATTTAGTATCTTCCAGCAAAATAGAAAGACAGTATTTTTTGATGTTATTGTGAGCCAGTTTAATTGGAGCACAACCTACTGAGCATCAGAACTACTCAATCTATAAAACTATTCTTGGAATAAAATTATCTCAAACCTCATTTTGTGCCCTGTTATGCTAAACAATTTTTAAACGTGTATGAACTTACTGACATGAGCAGTTTCTGCAAACCCCATTTAATCTTTCCTGTATTATTTGACTTTTCACTAATCTACCTTTCCTATACTTTTGCTATAGGAAGAGGAAAACATGCCCAATTAGACTAGAGAGAATGTCATACAAGATATATATTTATTCTTTAAAAAGTTTCATAGATTTTGCTTAGCTCAACTTCAGCTGTTCTCTGTGGACCATGGCAAGTCCTTCTATACATGACTTAACACAGATTTGTTTAATGCCTATTTCTTGTCACTGTGTTCCTGCTTGTCTTTTCTGCTGTTCAGTAAGTGGCACTTGTATGAACAGAGTCTGCTGAAGTTAAATTTTACCCATCCAGCTCATCAGCAAGTCTTCTTAGGTTGAGTGCATGATTCATAGCCTTTTCTACCAAATCATCATCAAACAGGGACAGGTTGGCTAGTTTTTCTTGCAACTCCTTTTTTGCTCCATCTATTTCTGCGTAGAACCCTGATGCGTTCTGAACAAAACAGGGAAGAAAGGAAGGAAAGAAGATGATGATTGCAAAAAATCAAGTCTGTATTTTGATTATTATGTTTCATTTTACCCTATAAGTTATTATAAGGTTCCTTTATTTCTGTTATAGCTGTTTTATTTTATTTTTAAGAGAAAAAGGGGAACGATTTAATGGTGAATGCCAGTATGGAGACAAATGCAGGAAGATGAAAATCAACAAAAATTCCAGAAATCACTTAAGAAGACATTGGAGAGAGATGCATAAAATAAAAAAGAAAGATTATAAAAGTCTTACAAATGTCTTGTGTGTTTGCTCCAGAATTGTGCCAATGACAAGTCTTTCAGAGTGAAGTTCCCTTTCTGCCTCCTTACACAGAGAGATTTCTCATGCTAAGACATCTTGGATTAGTCTAATTTGTAAATCAGTCCACCTAAATACTACCTATGTATGTATAGGCAAGGAGAAGTAGTATCCCTTTGCCTTAGCCATGTTTCTTCCTTTTATGAAATACTTGTGGAAAGACTAAATGGGCGTGAATTCACCTTCCCTCCAGTACACAAGCTTGCTGATGTGTTTGAAGATTATAAATGTGGCAAAATGTGATTATAAATGTGTTTCAAAATACATGAAAAAGGATGAAATGGAAAGAGGGAAAAAGGATAAACGAGTGAAATGTGAAAATACTTGTTGCTGATGAGGATGGACAATGTATGATTGCCTGGTACTTCCCTGCCTGAAGTGTGAACATCCTCCATGAGGAACCCAAAATGATAAAATGCAGCAATTAGTTTTGCACAAAACACCAGAGAAAAACCCCAACATACTGCTTGAACACAGGGATGGTTACAAAGTAAGCTGTCTTCCTGTTTTCTCAAATTATTTTGTCAAAGAAAAATTAATGACTTTTGATATATGCTTTTGTGTCAAGAAGTGGGCAACTGTGACCAAAATGAATGCTTGTGGAAAATTTTATTTTTTCGTCGATTATTTAAAATTTTTAAAATAAGTCACGAAGAAAGAAAGCAGCATTGGTAAATATTTTAGTTAGCACATTCACAGCTTTATTTTCTTCATCTTTTCATAGAAAAGCCAAACTCCTAAAATTTCTAAAAATTTCCAAAAATTTCCTTCAGCACTATATCTGATTCAAAACACTGGAAACACAGTCTAAAGTTTCAGGAAAGGATTTCTAAACAAAATCAGAGTGCCCAGTTTGACAGAATGCCCAGTTTTAATGTTGATACCTGGGATTTTTAGTGTTCTTCCATGTTCACTTGTAGGCACTAGGAAAGTTATTTAGCATATTTTACCAGAACATCTTTTGGCAGCTGCTTGTAATGAAATAATTGAGAACTCTACAGCAAAATCTTTCATTAAGCTTTGCCTAGAGTAAGGTGTCCTTATAATAGTTTTTTTTTAAGCAGTAAATTGTAATTACTGAGCTTTTCGTCCAAGAAAACCACCTACTTTTTCAGGGAATATTAACGAGTATTTCACTGAAGCAGTATAAAGAAGGGGAGTTTTTCCATTAGTGATCTAAACACATGACTTCAAAAGATCAGGACGTTATCATTTAAACAAGCCATTGAGGCACCTACCTTTATTACTTCACTTAACTCAGAGTTGACCTTTTGTGGTCCTTCCAAAATAGTGGTGGCACTGAGCAGAGTGCTGTTCACTTCATCCATTTGCTCTTTTATCTTCTCATGTTGTTTCTAAAAAGAAAGCACAAAAACCTAAATCACATCCAATACCATTTGTGCTTTGATAAAATACAGTGTTACCATATTTGTTAAATGTGCTAAAGTTAATTCAAAAAGGTAGTGGTGAACTAAATAGATTTTAGACATACCTGAAGTCTGATTTTCTTAGACATCTCTAATTGCTACATATTATGATATGATTTTTTTTTTTTTGTGAAAAAATGTTGGATGATTGATAAAAAATATATATATTAATTTCATTTTATATTACAGCATAAGAAGCTATTGGAATGAAGCATTAGTCAGTGCACAGCAGAGACAAATTAAACATGGATTTTTCATAACCATCTGGAAACTATTTTTGTCTAGAGTTTTTTTTTAAATCTACAGTAGAGAGGTCTCTTTTCCTAGTCAGTACTAAAGCCAATGTGAACAATCTCTTTTGTTAATCATCTGCCTCCATTGTGAGGAATAATGGAGATCCAAATGATTAAAAACGGTGAACAAATGCAACTACACACTTCAGGCTTTGCTTCATAACTGTGAGACAAGCTGCAGCTTGGCACTGTAATTATGAAACAATGGAACAACAGAAGAGGCTTTGTACTTAAGGATCACGAGCTCTTGTGAAAGGTTTCACTAGAGGAGCATGCCTGATTTCTCTATTGAATTCTTAGACCTTCCATATCAGCATGAACTTCTAGCACTGCAAATTTCAAGGACTCAGAACTCAGCCTCTGATGCTATGAAAAACCGAGGTTGGCCTGAATTTGCAAGATCATTCTTCAAATCACAAAATTGCTTGCTAAGGCCTTCTCCTCCAGAATCCAAACAATTTCAGCGATTGAAATGAAAACAGTTTGCTTCAAATGGCCCCAAGTTGTTCTCTTTGTATTTTTTTCCTTGCTGAAAAAATAAATGAGAAGTTTTAGGTGGGATATTCTGGTTTTGCATTCATTAAAATAAAATTATGGAAGCAGGGAAAGAGCCGCAGAACTGCTCTGGAGAGAAAAAAAATAGTTTATTTTGTTTGGCTGATGGGTTGGGTACTTTTCAGGGATATGAGACGTGAAAATTCAGTTTTCTCATCAGCCATGTGGGATTTGAACCCAGTGCCACCACTTAATAGGCAAAGGTGCCCCACTTCCAGGCTACAGGGGGCTGGTCACCTCTGAGCTCTCCTCCAGAGTGGTTACTTTGTTCAAAACCCTGAAACTGCTCATTTGGACAGGACACAGGGGAAAACTGTTGTAGCCTTATAGCAAGTTCAAGTAGCAGGTAGGAAACCAAATTTCAAGGTACCTAATTTCAAGGTACCTATTGCGGAGCAGTTAGAGAATGGATTTGTGCTTGAAGATTCAAGGACAACTGTCTTCTACTCCTGAAAAAGTGGGGATGCATTTTGTTTAAAGTGGTTCAGAGGAAGTTTGGATCATACAGTATGAATGCACTCAGCCTAGGGCACAAATGCAGTGCAGAGTCTTTATTAATTAAGTAATTGTTTTCGTAGAATAGAATTAGTTTTGTGAACATGAGGCCCTCCCACATTATAAATCAGGACATAATTGGATGAAATAATCCCCCCACAGTATTTATAGCAGCTGTGCCACAAGAAATTTCAAGCTTCTTGGGTTGAACTGTAACATGCCTTTCTAGTCTAGGCATAAGTATCCATCTCTTCCTTGGTCTGATGAGGCATGACTTGCCAAAAGTTCGCATTTATTGTCACTCCACAAATAGATAATAGTACCTTGCACTTCCACAAGTTGTTTCTTAGAACTCAAGAGTCAAACTCATCCTGCTGAGCAGTCCAAGAAATTCTGTTTTGGTGTGCTGATTCCTGAATCTAAATTGTGTGCAATCTACTGTTTTAAGCAATGGCAGAGACAGAGTGTTCACAGTCAACACTCATGATAAATGCAGTGCACAGTACCTCCTGCCTTTGGAGCCTGGCTGTGTTTTCCCTGTTTGTATCCTCTGTTTGTGTAACATAGTCAAGCGCCTCGCCTAACGCCTCCTCCAGGTCTGCCAGCTTCACATCCTGCTCGCTGAGCTGCTCCAGCACATCAATTACCAGGGACCTGGTGTCATTGTACTTCTCGTGAAATGCTTCAATTTGCTGTAGCACTGGGAGAAAAATAAGAGGCCAATAAATCCAAAGCTTGGATATCTGACAAAACTTACATATACAGCAATTTCTGTTGCTGTTACTCAGGCAGCAGTAAAACACATTTTGTAAGGCTCACTTGAATGATCATATACCTATACTTTAATTTTGCCTCCTCTTTTTAGAAGGAAAGATGTCTCTCATTTAATATTTCATTTTAATCCTATTAATTCCCCCCTAAGAAATATATTTTATTAAAAGAAATGAGGTCTTTCTTTCCCTGCTTTTCATTTGTTTTTCATTGTTAAACCTAGGCAGCCTGCTCTGGAGAAGATAGTCCTTATGCCTCATGTTCTGACTCATGTTCACTAAGCTGTGAGAATTAGGCTGCCACTCTTTCCCATGCCAGCAGTTTTTCTCTCTCTGCTGCATTCACTGTCCCCATAGCAGAGCTGGCAGGAGGGAAGACATCCACATGAACAATTCCAGCCCTGCCATGAACCTTTCTAAGCAGTTACTGCTGAGGTGCTGCAGTGCACAGGCACACAAAGACACACAGACCTTTTTCGCCCCATTCTGCTGTGAGGAGCATCAAGCACCAGCAGGGACTTGGGGCAGGAATTTGGGAGCAGTAGCATCTCCAGCACACCAGCTGGTGCTTGCCAAGTGCCTGCTGGCCCTCCCCAGGGGCTCTGCAGTACAACCAGAGCTGCCCAGTATCTGCCAGCTGAACATCAGCACATGGCTGAAAGGAAAACTGACTTAAAACTCACACTCCTCTGCTGCATTTTCCTCCTCATCTGCACGTTGCCTCTGATTAGTGAAAGGCTTACGACGTTTGATCTCCTTCAGCATCTCCTCAGCCATGCTCCGCTTCTGGGCAATTTCTTCAGGGCTCAGCTCTTGTTGAATTGCATAGTATTTTGACTTGCTGCTGATTTCTAGGGGGAAAAGGGAACAGATGTCGATTCAGTACGACTACAGAGAAATAAATACTGTGGACTACTTTTACTGTTGTGAATTGCGATGATACTGATGGCAAAAGAAAGTTTTAATTATCTTCAGCTCCATAGTAGATAATTATTATGTTTAATCCAGTCTTAAAATTAAACCTGTAAATAAATCACACTTTTTGTCATATGTGGAGATCTCATCAGAAGAGGATGGGATTAAGTAGATGTGGGTTGTGTGCATTATTTGGCTTGACATTTCTTATAGACTGGGTTAATAATTTTATTTTGGGTTCTGTGGCATGTAGCAGGCTGGGTCTTTCATCTAGGATAATGGTTTTTAAGTGCTGCTGTTTATAAAATAATAGCAATGCTAAGGAGACTGAAGTAACCTCATTTTCCATCTGCAGAAGTTTGAGGCACCCTAAGGAGGTAACATATGGCTTCTGGCCTGATACTGCCTAGCTGGTTTGGAGATAGATACTATTTCAAGGTTTTGGTCTCAGTTCAGAAAACATTGTTGTATCCCTGCAGCTGAAATTGAGTTTACCCATTCCCGGTGTAATCATTACAGAGTTTACTCACTTCTCACTCCCTGGCCTTGAATACCAATCACCTCTTCTTTTATGCCCTGCGATGTGTGTGCCTTTGGCTAGTGCTTGTCACTTGCTTTGTGGATAACCAAAGCTGGCAAAAACAGCGCTATTCTTCTGGAAGATTTATTATACAAAATAGGTGTGTAATTGTAGCACCACTGATTCTTTGGCAGAGTGTCTGTATGCCTGTTCTTGCTGGGCCCTGAGCTCATTAGTGAAGCTTTAAAGGCTCATACTGAGCAGTAACTGATGAAGACCAGGGCTCCATGGATTTCTTTTTCCTTATGCTGGCACAAATGTGTGTGCACACAGGTGATGCCCCTGTAGAAGAACAGTTTTGAGCATGGTGGAAATATTTTCCACCTACTTGTTTCCAACTGTTTTCATTCTATTCACAGCCATGGACATTGTTTCTTCTATAACACCTTAACATGATTGTGCTATTGGTGTGTCAAATTAGATGCGTATTTGCCTTATATGGCTCCTGTCCTGCTCCAAACCAATTAATGATACAAAAGGATGATCCACCATGATTGTTAACATGCTAACATCAACCATGATTGTTAGTGACGTACAGCGAGGCTCACGCTGGAACTTTTACTCAATAATTGTAGAAATAAAATGTAATGGATGGCCAGACAATCAACTTTTTTTAGCATCAGAGGTGTAAAAAACAGTACAAATATAACATACTATATGGTCTTAGCCTGCCTCTTTTGTGTGATAGGACATATCAACCATGTTTCCTGAGAGAAAGTAATGGAGCACCTGTGGAGGTAAGGATAAGCAAGGATGAAACCACTCTTCCTTACACAAGTTGCCAGATGGCTTGTAATAAATGCCAATACAGAACTACTCAGGTCTATTAATCAGATATTTCCATTGGAAAAGGGCTGTTTAACCTCAACTACCAGTCAGCATTTCTATTCTGGTGCTATAGAGAGTTTTTGCATATTGTTGGCTTTGCTGAAGACTGGGGGAAACCAGTGTGTGCTGCAGCTCGATGGAGGCTTTCATGTAATGGGTGTACAGGGGACAGGGGGGTTTTGGAGTACATTGATTTGGGGTTTCATTGCTTCCTGCAGGTACTGAAGAAGAGGATGCAATTGGTTTAATCTCATTTTTATATTTCAGGATGATAATGGTTTGTCATAGATATTCCAGGTGAAAATTATTATCTCTGACTAGAAGACCTCTTTTAAGTGCAGTTGTGCTTGAGAAGATGTTCACTGTTGCCATAAATTACATACTGTCCTATATATCAAAAGATTTTCCTTTGATATATAGGACAGTAAAAATTCTTGATGATCCATTATTACATGAAGGTTTCCTTAATACATTCTTGACACTGAGATGAACCCGAAATGAATCTATTTACCTCCAATGTTATCTCTGATATTATTCAGCTGCTGCACAAGCTGAGAAGCACGGTTGTTGATCTCCGTGGTTTCCTTCTGTACCAGTCGGCCTTTGCTGGATGCTTCATTTCCCTATGAATAAACCATGAGAGGTAAACATTAGATTTCTTTTCAGATGTGACGATGAGCACTATAAACACACATTTTGCTTTTTCCTGGTGAGCATGTGGAAGTCCTTTTTATCATATAATGTATTTAAAGGTGTTCAAAGTGAAGAGCTGTCTTGTCAGTGTTTTCAGAATTGCAGAGTGAGAGGTTAAAACCTATCCCATATTTATTCATCATTTGCTGCAATGAAATGTTCATAAATTATGTACAGTTGTAAAACTCTGTCTGCTGAGTCTCCTAGGCATTCAGTAGGGCTGGCTAGTTTTGCTGGGTATGGCATTTCCTGAGTAAGCAAACAGAATGAAGAAAAAGGCGTCAAGCTCCCAACATTTTTTAGATCTGTGTCTCCCTCAAGTGAGGTCTCCAGTTCTGCAACTTGTTAAAAATAAGAAAAAGCCTGAGGACTGAAAATACTCTGAAGAGTACAGACATGATCCTATACTACATTGTGTTGGGGGCTGCACTCTGCATTGTGTTCCTTTGCTTAAGGTTTGTGGAGGCCTCAGGTGGCATCTGAAGGCAGGGCCAGGGTGGGCAGCACCACTAAAAGGGATGGGCATAATGATAAAACAAGTGGTAAGGGTTATGAGACTGATAAAACAAGTGTAATGGTTAGTAGAAATGTTTCTGGTTCCCATCTTCCAAATATTCAGGATCGAGCTACGTGCTGTTTTACTCAAAACTCATCCCATGCAGACTTCAGGATTTACAGGTAGTTACAGGAGTTATATTTAGCAGGAAGATTTGCCTACAGTTGGTCCATTCACCCTGCCTTTGTTGTTTAGATCAGAATCTGCAGAACCCCTGGGATGTGGGGACATACACATAAAATGCTCTGAATAGAAAATGCTGTGTCTCTGCAAAACCCACTCGAGGCCCTAGCACCTGTTTTCTGTAAATGTACCCTGAAATAGCAAAAAGCTCAATATATTCAGATTTACTATTGTGGTCTTCCACTGTGAGAGTCTGGGGTCATTATTTCCCTGCCTTACAAGCAATCACAAGTGTTGATGTGGAACTAGCATTAGAAGTAACCAGGGTGAAAAGACCAGAGGAAACTCTGAATTTATTTGTTCGGGGACAGTAAAATTGAGGAATGAGGAAAGAAATCCCCAGACAGTACTGCAAATGAAATATTATTATCCAAACTCACTAAATATTCATAGAAAACCTAATGCCTAAATCAGTCTGCCCACCAGCTACAGAGAGGTGGTGAACACTGAGGTGTGTGAGCTCTGACAGAGATTCACAGGTACAGAGCTATGAGTGTGAGTTGATTTAATCAAAGCTCTCTTGAAAACAGGCATAGTCTGTATAAATCTTAAGTGCCCTTTCTGCTAAGTAAGTGTTGATTAAAAACACACAAACCTAAATTTTCTCTTCCACTTTCCTTTTTTTTTTTCTTTCCTTTTTCGTTGCTTTTTTGACCCCTACTTGCTCCTATATTTGAGTTTTAGTTTAAGGTATAATTTTAATTTGTCTTGTGAAGGAATTGGTAAAGTGAATATAAGGCACTTTGCAATAAGCATGAAATATAATCTAGTTCTATGGCAACTGTGCCTATCTTTGATAATAACATAGAGTGATGTATTTTACTTATATATATATATAATAGCATCAGAAAGATGATTAATATTATCTTTTTAAAATAGAAGATAAGCAATTTTGAACCTTATTTCTTCTCTTAAAGTATATGATAACAGTATTCTTCCAGGATGCAATGAAAGTGATGTGGGAGATGAGAGCTGATAACCTTAATTTTATAGCCTGGCATCTGGATGTGGATGCAACATTTATGATTATAATTGTATTTAAAATATCTTGAGTGCTGATCAAGGTCCCATCTCAGTGGATACATGAAAAACCTTTTCAACTGGCACTTTTGAAATATATTTTGAAATGTCTAATCAGGATTAATTTAATTTTAAGAGAGCATACATAGATATAGTACAAATGCTCCCAAAGTCAATCTGCATTAGTTTAGTGTTGGTTACTTCACTTAATTAGAAATCAAAATGTGAATGAGAGAGGCAATTTGTCTATCCCAGATCAAACACATTGTGTAGGTGGGAACTCAGATCCTGAGGGGAAGATTTGTTTGGTGAACCTTAAGTGTCAGATTAGATGTTGAGAAATGTTTTTTTATGAAGAGGAGTCAAACACTGGAACAGGTTTCCTAGAGAGATGATTGATGCCCCATGTCTGTCAGGGTTTAAGAGGCATTTGAACAATGCCCTTAATAACACTCTTTGACTTTTGCTGTATTGCTCAGACAGTTGGACCAGATGATCATTTTAGATCCCTTCCAATTGGGACTACTCTATACTCACCTCTTATGCCAACAGGTGAATATGACAAAGTACAAACCCTCAGAGCTTTGGCAGAAGGCTGTAAACAAACCTGTTCATCAAGTGTTTCTGCTTCTCTGAGGAGATCATTCATCTCATCTGCAGCATCATCAACCTGGATGGTCCAAAGCACAGCATGGTTCTTTTTTTTGGACATTGCCTCCTGTGTGTGGGGAAAAAAAGTCAGTGCATCTGAAAACAAGCTCCTTCTATAGTGAGGGCAGGGATTGAAATTCACAGGAATGGAATGGAAATTCAAAGATTCAAACTACATGAAAAACCCGAAATATCATCAATGTTTGTACCTGGAGATGAGTGGTAGTGAGGTTCAGGTCATTCAAACGCCTTTGAGCTGCAACACCTGTAGAAATGCTCAGTAAAGTGGATTTGCTTTCATCGATAGTCAGAACTGACAATCGGATGTCATCTGTCAAATCCCAAATACATTTATCGCAGCCTGATAAGAAAATAAAACAGCATAATTTTTCTCTAGTGTTTGTGTCAGTTAACAGCAAATATCTTAAATTAATGTAATAGTGCTCTTGACCCATGGTGTTCACTCTCTTTGTCACTGATGCTTCCTGGTGGACACCCATTTTTCTTTCACTTTCATCCTCCCACTTCCAAGGTCCCACAGTACAGTTATGACATTTGCAGCTGAGCAGCACCAGATGGGACTGCTCAAAGAGGCTGACACAGGGATTCTGTAATCAGCTGGGAGAGAGGGAGAGGTATTTCCTGGCTATTCCCTAGGCTCTACATGTTTGTGGCCTGAAGGACAACAGATGAAGGTCAAAAAAAAACCAACTGCATTTTGTCAGAACCTCAAACTCGATATTTAAAATTCAGTGGTATGAGAAATAAGGATGTCCAGCACATGGGCTCTTGGCCATCTACTTGGTTACGAGGCCAACTTCTAAAAACACTTTTAAAAACACAGTTATAATGTGTTTGGAAAGTGCCTGTGCAGAACTATATCCTTGCTCCTGCTGGATGATTACAATGCCACCTTGTTTATAGTGACACCGATGCCAACACTAAGTGCAAGAGGTTTAGGTGAATGTGAAACACAGATTCCTACAGACACATTTGCTTGATATTTTAGCATGTCTAGAATGTTTTCCTTCTGTTTGCTCTTCAGGCACATGACCTCTCTTCTTGGGAGTTGGTTCAGGAACCCATGTGTGCTACATGCTCTGCATTATATACAGGTATAAATACACTAACGTTTAAAAAATACCTGTGGCCACCAATAGCTACAGCATAGTACTCCTGGAAACTGCCCAGGCTTCCTATCATTAGAGTATGGGAGACAGTGGGAAAGGAGCTGACTGATAGATATATGCCAAGTTATCAACAGCAGCAATCTACATTAGATGTTGTACTGGCTTTGACTGGGATAATTTTCTGCACAGTTAATTTCAGTGGCTAGTATAGGGCCATGTTTTGGATTTGTGCTGAACACAGGGTTGATAATGTAGAGATGTATTTGTGTTCCTGGGCAGGGCTTACACAGAGCCAAGACCCTTTCTGCTTTTTGTACTGCCGTGCTGGTGATGAGACTAGAGGTGTGCTGGAAGCTGGGAGGAGACACAGCCAGGACAGGTGACCTCAGCTGACCAAAGGGATATTCCAGATAATGTGACATCATGCTCAGTAAATACACTGGGGGGAAGAAGGAGGAAGGGGAGGACGTTTGGAGTGATGCCATTTGTCTTCCCAAGTAAATATTATGCGTGGTGGGGTCCTGCTCTCCTAGAGATGGCTGAAAGGGAAGCAGTGAATGAATTAATTGTTTTGCTTTGTTTGCAAACTTGTGTGTGGCTTGTGTGTGCACAAGTTTTCTGGCTTTTACCCTTCTGATTTTCTCCCTGTTCCTGCAGGAGTGAGTGGCTGTGTTGTTGATGGTGTTAAACCACAACTAGAAAACCATAAATTTTATGCAAGATGTCACAGGTAAAGTTGTGAGGACAGTTTTTAGGGCCAGAATATTATTTTTCAGGCAGTGTGTCTCAAGGTCTACAGAAGTGGCTTTGGTGATACTCCTCCACTGCTCTGCAGTTTGGACCTGAATGTGCAGTCTGTATCAGAGTTGGAAATATGCCTGTACTCAGACAAGTGTGTGAGAACATGCTGAAGTACCCAATCAGCAGGGCATTGTGTATATTCACACACTTAAGTGCCCAGTGGGACCACCATCAAAATCCTGAGCCCACTGGAGTACCAAGCTCTTAAGTTAGTATTTGTACACTTCTAAATATAAGAGCAATGTTAATTATTGGTGTTTTTATAACCATGTTCTTACTGATGGTCGGGCAGTCTGTGTCAGTAGAAACTTCAGGACTGTCTGCGAGGCATTCTCCAGTCTGGCTGTCACACATTCTCCCTTCACAGTTACATGCTGGGGGAAAAAGAAAGGACTTTTGAAAGAATCTTCAAAATGTACAACTTCCCCTCCCAAGACTAGTGAAATTATTATATTTAGGATTGTGTGTGGATATTCAAACCAATATCAAGAACTTCTTGGACTGATTTTCCTTTCAGTACTTGGAAAATGTGTTTCTTGCACTGGTCAAATTTGAACAAATGAAATATGAAGTTGAAAACAGAATGAGAACACCTCTGCTGAAATTACTTGTTCAAAGGTTGGTTACAAGTAGAGTCAGCGAGGCCAGAGTTGCCCAGAAGGGCCATTGTACATCAGTGTCTAGAGAGGCTGACATTTAGGAGATGTATTAGGAAATGCAGGGCAAGTGAAGTTAATTATTAGTTACAAATCTCTCCACAGCCCTGTGGAATTTATCAGCACTCTGTCAGGCTGTCACTAAAAAGGCTTCAGCTATCAGGGATTGATAGTGGACTCCAGTTACACTGGTTACTTGAACATATCAAAAAGTAAATATCCCCTACCACTTACAATGAAAAATAAATGACGTTTTGTATTTTTTCAAACTTGAGAGAGTAACATTTTTATTGCCAGCACAAGTGACTTTTTAAAAAGTCCAGTTTCTAATCTAACATCTCTAAATCTCTTTCAAGGTTTAATTGGCCTTTTAAAATACATTATTTTAAAGGTTAAAATATTCTTGGAACACTTTGATACAATAACAAAATCTCAAGCAGAACATAAGAAGAGCAGCAATCTATCTGGAATTTATTTTGGTCTTGTGATTCATGGTTTCAGCAGAACCTCACATAACAAAATATTTTACTGCCTTTTTATTGCAGTTAATTAATCCCCTTGTTATCTATGAATTGCCCTTGTATTTACATTTCCCATTGCACATTCAAGGATTTGTCAAGAAAATATGGGAAACAACTTCAAAGACATCATACACTAATGTCAGAGTAATTTTATGTAAGTGGACCAGTAGAACTAACATTATTTTTAGTAGAGTAGAACTAATAATTTTTAACTAATGTAAGAACAGAAACTGGTTATGGATTCTCTGATGCAGTCAGCATTTTGACCTTATCACAATCTGTACCTCCCATCTTTTGGGTCTATGATTACTTTTAATTTGTTATTTCTTTTTTTAAGAAGTGAAAGAAAAGTATCAGTTGAAAGTAGATATTTCTCTTTACCTATATCATGGGGACTAGGCTATCACCAGGTGGCAAGATTAAAGTTAAAAGGTTAAAATTTCTATCAGATTGGTTCTCAAGAAAATAAAATTGTCTTCTTATTTAAATGAATACCTGTGAATCTGCTACACAAAATCTTAGAGCAAATTAATTCCAAAAGCAGTCTGGACCATTTTTCAACTACTGGTTTAAGAGGTACCACATTTTTAGTAGAGAATTAAGACTTTCAATGACACCATAGTTTGCTGGTAGGGAAAGCTTCTAAACTCACCTTTATTTCTGAGGGGCATTTGTGGAGAGCTTTGAAGTATGGCTAAAGGATATGTGGTTAAAAAAAAATTTAAAAGCAGCTGAAAACTACTGTTCACAGCTACCCAGGTTTTGTCTTCTGCTCGAAAGAACAAAAAGATGATTTTAGATTGATAGACCTGTTTGTTCATTTAGTTCTCTTGCCTTTTTGTTTTATATACCCTTTGAGATGCTCTATGGAAACCATGTATGCAGACTGTCTTGAGTCTTACAATAGTTTTGTTTCTCTATTTTTAGTTTAAAGAAGATATTTGATTTATTTCAGAATCAATTCTAAGCAATAGTTCCTAATTGTCCTACAAAGCCAAACAAAGGATAAGCTTTCCCCGTGAACTACACAAGTAGTTTGAGTATCATGGATGTATTGATGTACTGCAATCTGCACAGTACTGTCAAGTACAGCACATTGTGGTGCTCAGAGCAGAAATGAAGACGAAATGAGAAGTGTGTAATTCTCTGAAATATAATACTGCAAAATCAGGATTTGCTAGAGTGAACTTCAAGATTAAATTCACTTCTGAAAAGAGAAAAGCTGTAACTCTCACAATATATTCAAGTGCCCAAGTATTTTTATTTTTATCAAAGATGAAAGACTATAAGGAAATTTGCTAACTAAGAGAATTACCACATTGATTTGAAGTCTGTGTGAACAGCCTGTGCAGAGAGAACTCCTGTGTACCTTCTTAAGGGTGCAAACAAAAAAACTGTACAGAGGTGATGAAAGTTTGATTTGAGTTTCGAAACTGTGCGTTCAGAGATGCCTTCCAAAATCACTCATTGCATGACCTACTCAGACACTTGGAATGCTCTGTAACTCTCAGACTTCTGGCAAAGTTCCTCTCAGGTGCTTGAAGCCTTTGGCCATGGGCAGGGCATGATTGCTGAGCTTTGCAGAGTTGAAGTGCTGGGTGTGTTCGTCCTGCCTCGTGGAATTCAGGACCCACAGACAGGATCCTATCACTCCTTCCTGGACAACTGCAGTTAAGTCATCTCAGGTGAAGTGAATTAGGCAGTGAAGTTTATAAACAAGATTTTCTTTTGCCATCTCAAAATCATAGACATGCTGAATTTCATGAACATTTTGGCTACCTAAATCCAGGCAGGAGGTGAGTTTTGGGGCATGCTGTTCCCCACAGCTGATGTCTTTTTAGCTGGTTGGGATACATGGCTTTGGCTTCTGGGATCATTGTGCATGAGCACCATCTCCTCCTGTTCAGCATAAATGGAATTCAACCACGTGGCTTTTTGATGTGAGTTACATCCTGGAGATGGACACTCAAATTCTAGCTGTCACTGGAATATAAAACCAGAAAGGACCAGTAGTGGCATCATGGCATCATATGTGGTCCCCTACAAGTGAAGATAGCAGCACAAAGGGCATTTGATTACACAGCATCCTCACAGCCTCCATCCTCTGTGTCCTGAAACACTTTACAATAAGGAAGTAAAAACCTAAGTCCAAGTACACAGCGAGTTGCAAGAAGGATGAAGACATTGCTAAGTCCCTGAGGCCTGTAGCTTTGTACCTGGAGGCCCTGGAGCACTTCTGAGGTCCAAGTTGAGTGCGTGCTTCAGCTGTCTTACCTTCGAGTCAGGCTGAGATAGGAATAATCTGTCTCCCTCCTTTGTATTCTGGTTCTTGAGGGACCCCTGCCAAAGAGTTTGGGAGGGAGCTCCAAGGTCCTTGCTCTGAGCACTTGCATTTTGCCTTTAGCAGTGGCTGTTCCTAAGAGCTTTGAAAGAGGATGTAAACTTCTCTTCCAGAGCAAAGCAAGGATAAAAGGTATGAGGTCAAAGCCCTATTTGGATTGAACTCAGAGTAAATTAGGACAATATTAGAAAAGACAAAACTTTGCAACTCCTCTGTGCAGGTATGTTCTGTTGAGGCGCTCTGGGTAGCACTTTACCAGACCCTGAAAGTGCAGTCACCTCTTGTGTAAAAATACAACCAGCAAGATTACACAGACTCATAGGAAATGCAGAATATATCACCAATATGGAAAATAGAAGAAAGTGAGTGAGTATTGGGTCAGGACAGGAAGGATGATCCTGTTGCCATAAAAAATACTTTCAAGTCTTTCAAGTCAGACACCATCAGCCTGAGTGACCATGGTGTGGACAAGCACAAAGATGAGGACTTTGCCCAAAGAACTCTTAGAAAACCTTATTTAAAAAAAGATTCAGGAGAACACAACAGTGCCTCCATTAAACCTGCCCAGGCACTAGAGATGTTGGAGTTTGGGGTCTGAGCCTTGCTCATGGGAGATGGAAAGAGATATTTCTCTGGCACCCGGGATGAGTCAACTGAACAGGCATCCAAATTATCCCATCACCTGCCTCCCAAACTACAGACAATACCTGTGCAGTTTTTAGCAAATCTGGCGTCCCCATAGTAGCCCGGAGCGCATCGTTCGCACTTGAACCCGCTGGTGTGGTGCAGGCAGTTGCGGCACTGGCCGGTCACTTCATCACAGTCCTCAAAAATCAGATTTGGGTCTGAGTTGCCATTGCAGTCACATTTTTTACAAGTGTTTCCAATTAGCAAAGGGTTTCCATAGTAACCAGGGGCGCACCTGAAAGGAAGAGCAACACTGGCAATGATGAACAGTGACATTCCTACCTGCAACACCTTTTTTTCTCTGACCTTATTTATGTTACCAGGAATTGATCACTGTCTGCAGCTTCCAATGGACAGAGAGCTAATTAGGAGCTTTACTCCTACAGAGGCTATTTTGTGCTCTAATCTCAATCTGTACTGTTATATATTTTCTCCTTCCTAAACACCCCTGGTATCTCATGCATACCAGTCTGCATTAATTTATTTTTTGTGCGTGTCTTTAGCAGTGAAGTGATTTGCTCCCCATTGTTTGGAAATCTGTGACAGAATTACTTTGGCAGCAAGGCAGCTCTACAGTGTTTGTTTTGGTATCTTTCAGCTCTGTATCTCACCAACTATATTGTGTTATATAGGAAACTGGGGTAAGAGACTGCATTTCAGGATTCTGAAACTCAGAGGAGGTTCAGACCTTATTTCTATCATAAATGTACATAAAAAGTACTGACCAGGAAAGTTTTATGGAAATACTTCTATGGTGAGGTATTGGGGCAGTTTCTGGTTTTTGCAAAACAGAATAGGCCCTGAACCAGACTCTGTTTTTCAGATCTGTTTGATGTTATCCTGTTGGATGAGGGTAAAAGGCTGAGAGCAGTCACCAGGAAGGGAGGATTCCTCTCTTGGTTTGCAGAGGGAGAGAGGAAGGTGGGTACCAGGCACCCCAGCGAAGGCCTGAAATAGGTCCAAATTTCTTATCATGTCTTGTCATGTTTGGGAAGCATTTCACATGAGAAATTTCTACATCTTAAAATGAGAGACATGTTGATATTATGGTGTTTTTTCAGAGTAAGACACAGTGGTGATATGTAACATTCCTGGATGATCAGTGACCCTAAGCAAAGAAGTAGAAATAGATTTGGTTATTTGGAAAGAAAGTGACTCAGTTAAAGATGTCTGCTGATAGCAGGGAATGTGCTTAATCCTACAAGCAAGGGGAGCTTTTGCAAAACAATCACTGACACAAGGAGAACTAGTACTGGGGTAGGCATGGTGCTCTATTGAGAGTGAATCCTTGAGCAAGGGATTCTCTGGGGGACTGGCATGTCAAGCAGTGTCTGATGGACTGGAAGGATCATCTGGAAGGCCAGGGGCAACCCAGACTGTTAATGGTGTCACCATGTGGTGACAGGAGGCCCATGATCATGAGCCTCTGGAGCTCAGACATTAGGCACTCATATCCCAAAACTGGAAATGAAGAATTCCTGCTAGGAGGGGAATAACTGACTGGTGTAACAATTACAGGCTGAAGGAAGTGGAGGATTTAATAGTTGCTGCAATGATTTAGGTAAGGAGTATTTAATGTAGTTCATCCTGTTTTATCATTATGTTGTCCTTGTCTCCCATCCAAAGTCCTGTTTAAGATGCTGTTTTTTTCTGTCTGCTGCTGGTAAGCAGGGAGGGTAAGCACTTCAGGCAGTTCAGATTAATTTTCCCAGGTTCTGGCTGGGTACCTAAACCATGGTCTGTTATCTTCTAAAATCTGAACACAGCCAAATTTGGGTTCTGCCATGTCTGAACCATGAAAATATGGGAGATCTGATAAAAGCTTTGAGTTTTGATCTGTTCCTATATTTTCTGTGTGTTTTTTTTTGTTTTTGTTTTTTTTTGTTTTTTTTTTTTTTTTGATAAAGAGAATTATTTCCTCCTGCTTTGTTCGTGTTCCAGTCCTGAATCCTCACAGTAGAAACACATAAAATTTTAAGCATCTTAATATAAACCACTTGGCTGCCTCAAATACTGCTTTTGTCAGTGACAAAGGCTCTTTCTGTCTCTTTGCAGCAATGCCAGAATCTTTGGTGCAGATTTTATCATTTGGGTAACCCAGATGTAAAGAATTAAAGCGTGGCTGGGAGTCCTGTGCACCCCCAGAAGAACTGTGAATGCAGCACTGAGTGCAGAGTGTCATTTATGATTATGATTTGGTTGAATCATTCCCCATTCCCGTGGGAGTTAGAGCAGGCAGTGATGGGTAAAGCTACTAGTCAGTCATTCCAGAAGTCTTGCTATGATTTTCAAAGATTTCAGTTTTTTGTCTTTCTGTGGTTAGGTATTTTCCAAATGATCATCTGTCTAATGTGGCCACTAGGTTCAGAGAGGCCACTGGGTAGGGGTGGGTTCAGACCAGCCTTTTGTTCTCTGCTGCCCACATCTACCAACAACAGTGTGCTATCCCCCCCAGCCTGCAGTGTCTGCCCTCTTGTCAGGACAAGGCCATTTCCCCCCCTTCTTTTCTGAAATAAACTATTCAGTTCACTTGCCAGGAATGCAGAGGACATTTCCTCACATCCCCACAGATATATTTTACAAGTCCTGCTTTTTTATGACCACCTGAGATACAAGAACAAGTTGCACCAGAGAAGCTGCAGATGCCCCATCCCTGGAAGTGTGCAAGGCCAGGCTGGGTGGAGCAACCTGATCTATGGAAGGTGTCCCTGCCCATGGCAGGGCGTTGGAACCAGATAACCTTTAAGGTCCCTCCCAACCTGAACTCTTCTATGACTCTCTGACTCACTTTTATTAACTTCTCATCTGGAGCAGCTGTTTAAAGCAAAAAGAAACTTTCAGAGTTGAAAATAAATGCGTTACCTTCACTCTCCCCTTCCCTTTACCACTCAAGTACATCTCATAGTGCTGAGGCATTTAACCTCTTTTGAATTGTGGGTAGAATGTGAGAAGAGCAGAGGCCACTGACTGGAAACATACTGCTCCATCTCTGCACTTTATGGCCTGAAAAAGTTAAGAGGCCTGCAGTAAATGTCTTTTCCTAGATTGTATCAATAAATGACCCTTTTCTTCTCAAAAAAGAATATTTCCTCTCCCATAATAAAACAGCAAAGTTGTCTTTGTTTCATTTGCAGCCATAGTTACTTCCTGTAATTATCAATGAGTAAAAAATTAACCTCCTCTTCTCCGGCAATGCCAAAAGAATCTTTTTCATCTATTTGCTTTGGACAGTAAAATATAATTTGTTCAGTTGTTCTTTTTAACATCTGTGCATTTACAAAACCTGCATGTCATCAGTTACCACTCTGATGCCTTACTGCTGGAGTCCAGGAGAAAAATTATTAATTCCTAAATTTCAATTTGGGAAGCTGGTTTTCTCAGCTCCTAGCAAGGGCCTCTGTGAATTCACACCACCTTTTTCTGGCAGTGCCCAGAAGCAGTGTGTGCCAAGTAGGGACTTGCTCTTTAGCAAGTGGGCAGGGGCAAGCAAAGCATCATCCAGCTTTGAAACACTTTTTGATGTTTCTGATACAAATGGGAGTAGGACCAGGAGCCTACTAGAAGGCAAGTCATGTTTGTCACTGCTTGCACCTTACCCCAGCAATCAGCCAAGGTCTTAACGTGGTGACCAGGACAGGTTGATGTCTTTCTGTAGCTTTTTCTACACAGCTTTGCCTTCCTTCAGACAGATGCATTGTGTCAGGCTGGGTATTTTCTAATGGCTGGTGGCCATTAGAAAACAAAGCTATTTTCTGCTGTTTCTATGCTACAGCTACCCATTTCATAGGATTTGTATTGCTTGTAGTCTGGGTTGACATTTAATAACCATTAAGAAACCTCAATGACCTTTTAATTGTCTGCATTATCCTTTGTGTATAAACCTGACATCTTGAAAGAACAAAAGATTACAGCTGTAGGCCTCTAAACAAGAGTGGGTTTTTTATTTTTGTGCCATCTGCTTTCACTGTTGCTGTCATCATTTTAGTGATGTGGAGGTAATAGATTGATGTTTTTGCATCATCTGTAAGGAAAAAGCCTTTACTCATTGTTCATCTTGCCTTTTTCATTTTTATTTGTCTTTGCATCTTAAGCATCCCTTTTCTCCCTTCTTTGACAGTTACATTAAGTATCATTTGAATTCCAGGCTTACCCGTTATTGACAGATGTCTAAAAATTTAAATACTTCAAGGCAAAACAAAAGGAGTTGTTCAGGAAGCTATTGTCTGAGCCATCCTATATCCCTCAGTCTTTGTGTTAGAGCTGTTTTAATTTATTGGCTGCTCAGGGACAATTTCTGAATTATAATCAGGCTCCTGACATTCATTGAAACATCATCCATGTGTTTTCATAACAAGTAAGAGAGCCTCTTACAGCACAAGCTGCTGTATAGTTCAATTTATTTGTGTCCTTTTTTACTTAGGGACTATTTACTGGAAATTGTTTATGGACATAAGGGAAATTTGAAAAGCAACACTGACCTAAAATTGTTTGCTTGACTTAATTGAATTATGCCTGTGAAGTGCATTTAAAATGTAACTCAAAAAATCTGCATCTGTTTTAAGAATTTGATTAGATAGTGAATTTTCTCCTTTGCTTTTGTAAAAGTTATTTGGTAGAAACCTGCTACATATTTTAGAGGGGTGAATTGCAAGAAGCATCATTGTGGTGAATATTTTTCATTTCAGCTGCTGTTTCTGATTTGTATTTTGTATTTTTAAATTACATTCCTTTTAGGAAGATCACCACATGAAGGTACAGAGTGCAAGAACTAGATCAAAATACAGCATATGTAAATGTCTGTATTATGCTGACACTTCTCCACAGCAAATTTTAGTGCTTTTTAATAGGAACTGAATGGGATCATTTAACAGACACAATTCTACCTGATGTAAACAAGTCCATAAGACTTCTCCTCAGTATGGGAAGATTCCCTGAAAAAGTTCTGGACTTCTGTATTGCTGACCAGCAAGTCATCCTAAGAGTTTCTTACCTTTCACAGTTGGGTCCTGCATAGTTTTCCTTGCAGACACAACGCACACTTCCACTTTTTCTGTAACAGGAGACTGCAAAGCTGGAATTTCATTAGGATGAATAGTTAGAATACCAGGCAATGACAGACACTTGGGAATGTTTCTTTGTTACAGTACGGAAGTTTGTCAGCATGAGCTCTGGCTCTTGGTTGTTCATTGCTGAATGGGTGTTAAGCTCTTTACATAATTTATATTATAACCCTTGTTTAGACTTTAGTTTAGGAAGCACTAACTGGTGTATAGAACTATGGAGCTAGAAAAATACAGATGTGTATGTATGAAAGTTGTTGTCTTGCAGTGAGTGCAGATCAGACACATCTGCAGGTTTTGATACACACACTTTAGATAAGGGACTTAAGATAAATGTATATGTATGTCATGTGGACCTAATTGCTTCCTGTCTATTATCCCAAGGAGTAAAATATTGTTTGTGGAAGACACTGCAGTGAGCACTTCAAGAACTGATTTTCTGGAATGGGTGCAGCAGTTTCCTATGCAAATCCTACAGTTTTTCTCAAATTCCAGTCTGGAAGTTCCTAGTGGTGAAAACTGACCTCAGTAATGCTGTCCTCATTCAGAGTAACTGAGTTTACAGAAACTGAGGCTGCTCTACCATCTTTCCAAGTAAGCTGGAAAGAGTCTGTGGCCTCTTCTGAGACCAACCTGCTGAGTAGTGATGCTGACTGCAGTAATGCTGACTAAAGTAATACATGCTGTGATTCTAAATCATGGATTCCTTTGTTTTCTTATGTTTTCAGGATTTAACAAATGTTTAAATAAATATGGGACCCAAGAAACAGCAGTAGACAGCTGTAGAAAGTGCAAATTTTATATGCATTTCAAACACAGTGATGGACATGGCTTAAATACATTTACAGGAAAAAAAGAGATTCAATCCAAAGATGTTTCCAGTTAGTTTGCAACATGTGTGAATGAATTTCTGCCAGCATTAGAATGCAACCAGAGTAGTTAGTGGCAGCAGTTTCCAGCTGCAGGCCCCTGGTTGCTAAAACACAGCTCCTCAGTCATACAGTGCTGGGCAGCTGTGGCTGGGTTGCATCCATTTCACACAGGACAAAAGACTCAGAGCAATGGGAAAGTGCCTGATCCATGCACTGCTTGTTCCAGGAACAAACAACATTGAAAGGTGACGAGAATTCCTGCATAATTTCAGTTCCTGACAGCATTTCTCAACTGGTTGGGCAACCAGAGACAAAAAATCTGTCTGGATCTCTGCTGTCTCAAAACATTTGATATAGCCAGAGAGAACATAAAATGAGATTCTTCTCACAGAATTTACAAATTAACTGCTGTGTGGCTTTTACAAGAACATGTTGAGAAAGTCATAATAGTTTGGCTGGCTTCCTCTTCTTTAATGAAGTCTAATTCCTTCACGTAGTTGCAAAAACCACATCGTGGATCTAAGTTATGAAGTAAGACTGAAATCTTCCTCAAGTTTTATACTTTTTGTGAACTTTAAGGGTGAAAAAAAGGCTTTATAATTCCCTTGGGTTTGAAAAGAAATAACATCTGCTGGGCTGTGGAGCAACCTCCATCCTCCTTTTTTTTGTTCCAAAGAGATGACATTACACTTCATGTGTAATGTCCAAAAGTTACTCCAAAAGTTCCCAGGATAGAAGATATATGAAGATAGTCTGGTCAGAAAATCTAGAGGCACTGCTGAATTCCTGGAAAAAATATCTATCTGGTGAGTCTGTCAGTTTACAGATTGGGTATTTCATTTCCAAAGTAAATCAGGGTACAAAACAACATCCTTTGGATGTTCTTTTTTTAAGCCATTTAATGCTTCTCTGCTTCTGGTAGAGTTATTATTTTGCCTTACTCTTTATATGTAGTAGGATTAATGAAGGAAAATTGAAAAAAACAACTAGTAAAGAACATTTTTTCTTTGAATTTAGTTAACATTTAGTAAAGCTTAATGTTGCTCAATTATTTTTTGCCTGTTCCAGCCCCAGTTGAAGACTATTTCTGTGGTCAGGTCTCTCTCATGCAAGAAGCTGAACAGGCAATTTCTGCACATTATTCAAATAGGGTATGAGGCAACTTGGGATGGAACGTTCCTTAAATTATTACCTTCAGGACTTTTCTGAGGGAAAATCGAGAAAGAGAAGTGGGTTTTTACTGATGTAGTTTCAAAGGGGAGAAAATGTCATAGAACATAGAATATTCTGAGATGAAGGGACCCCTGAGGCTCATCAAGTGCAAGCCATTTATTGCTGCTAATACCAAGGCATGTATAATCAGGTTTCTTGCAACATTTGTTCTCCCTTCCCAACCCCATGCTGCTGAGTTTTGGGTTTGGGGTTTCCTTCTCCCTAGTGGTCTGGAATAGGAGAGGCATAATGTCCCTAGCTAAGGAGCATGTTGAAACTGGGAATGCTCCTTGGCCTCTGCATCCAACTCCCACAGCACTGGCAGAGAAAAGCTGTAGCCCCAGTCCCTGCTGATCCCACTGCACTGAGCCCTGCTCAGTAGCCTGGTGGACCACCCAACTCCCTGCTCTCAGGGAGCACCTCTGCAGAGCCTTTGGGCTGCAGGATGAGGCAGGCTCTGGGTGAATGCTCACCCAGTCATGCTGTGTCAAATTGAGCTGCAGGGAGCACAGACCAAACCTTGCCTGACTGACCTTGCTTGGTGGAGCCCGAGGCTCATTTGGTAGTGCCTCAGGCATGTGCAGCTCAGGTTGTGGCTCAGAGAACAACTTCTTACACCAAAAGTGGCTGCTCTGTGCCCGAAAGGTTACAAAAAACACTTTACGGAGAAAAAAAAGCACTGTTGCTGGCTGTCGTATTTCTAATTTTTCAGGCATTACAGCTGCTACCAAAACTGGAAGAAATAGTTTGCTTCATCTGTGAGCTTGCTCACTCCTAAGCCTTTCTACATGTGAGCAAAGCCAGGTTCTTCCACTGTCTCTGGAGGATTTTCTCTGTAATCCAGGCAAAGCTGAAGTTTTTTGACAATTGCTATTCTTCACCCCATGGCCCTTCTCACATGTCTGCAGCTCACTGCAAAAGCCAAGAAGGGATCTGTGGGAATTTGGCTGGAGTGATTTTGTTCCTTTGCCAGTTTGAGCCCCAAGAAGCTGAGCAAAATCCCACCTTAAGGTTGTGTGAGTAATCCTATAGCAATAGCAAACAAATACAGTAAGGATGAAATTCCCTTTGCTGTGAAGTCCTGCTGAAAGCAGAATGGGAAACAACACGAGAGGAATAGCTAGCTCCCTGAAAATAGCTAGCTCCCAGCATCAGTCTGTTGGCAACTATTTACTAGCATCTCCCTGTGGTGGGATTCTCATAGATACCTCTCTCCCAGAGCATGAATCTGAGCAAGAGGAAGTTGATAATTTCTTTCAGCTGCATTACTCACATGCCACTAATTGTTTCTAATGGCTGGTTGTGGCTTGTAGTTTTGTGTTTTCTTTTTTTTTTTTT
>VZTT01075728.1:33688-69783 GCA_013400855.1 Buphagus erythrorhynchus
TTTTTCCTTTCTTTTTTTTTTATTTTTTTCTGAAGGCACAAAGAACACAGCATCTGGAGTTCTTTGACTTGGTCTTGGTTTCTGTCAGGCTTCAGAGTTTCTTACCCAAAAGTTGCTGGGCATCAGCTGAAGAGACACTGTACCTGTCACAGGGTGCTCCAGCACTTTCTTTGAACTGTTACTGTGCTAACCAGATCCAGCTGCTGTAGATTCAGGGGACTGCAAAGTCATGCTTTTTTTTTGTGTTTGGTTTTACCCATCAGGTTACATGCATTGGCCTTTCTGTCTGTCTTTTGTTTTTCTGTCTGTCTCAGCCACATAAATCTCTGATGCCACATTTCTTGAGAATTGTTGTTTAAAGGATTTTAAAAAGCAACCAGACAAGTGAATAATCTCTTCTACATGAGAGGGTGAATTTGAACTTGCTCATTCTCCTCCCTCTTGGTAAGAATTGGTATGAGCATTTAGAGATATTTCACACCTTCTAAATGAAATGCTGTTTCCTGTGGTTATAAACATGAGCAGCTGGTAGCCCTCTTATTTTCCCCTGTGTTTGCCAAGGGCAGTGGCCTTTGTCTCCTGCATTCAGGAAGGGATGCTGACCCCGCCTTGGAAAGGGCAAAAGCCAACCCAAATCAGAGAGAAGCAAAGACTCTTTACATACTTGGTAAGCGCTGGCAGGGGGCAGGGGCAGGGCTGGCAGAACGTGGGCACTCCCCTGACAACATCACCAATGAAGCCATCCGGACACTGCTCGCAGTGCTGTCCTGTTGTGTTTCTCTGGCAGTCCTGCAGGGGAAAGAGACAGAATGGTGAAAGTTAAATGGAGGTGCTGCCTAATTCAGAAAGACATCACTTAGCTGAAGACCTGGCCTAGCAGAAGAGTGGCTGATGCCAGACCTTGACCTTTCAAGGTGTTGACAGATTCAGGCAAACAAGCTGGCACAGCTGCAAATAAAAATACTATAAATGATTACAATGACCAAGAACAAGGGCTGACAAGGTGCAGTACAGGACAAAACAGACATATGAGGTTAGCAGGTGCTGGAGCAGAAGTATCAGAGCTATTCAGGTGTAGCTGCCAGCCCTGTTTTGAACTGCATGTTCCAGAAGGAGAAAATCCCTTTTAGTGACTCCAAAATGGAAAAAAAAAGCTATCTTCTGGTAAATGCTGTCAACAGACTTGAGCCAAGACACAGGTTTCAGCAAGACTGCTTCTGGGACTTGATGACTGGAAAAGAGCATTGGGAGCTGTCTCAACAAGCTACTTTAGAAGAGTAGGAAGGATGCAGAAAGGGTTTCCACTCTTGCAATTGTGCAAGGAGTTTTGCAGTATCCCTGAATCAGAACTGTCCAGTTACAACACTTTCTATGGACACAGTACTATGGGCAGCTATGCCAGGCTTGAGACAGCAAGGAAGCAGGTCCATGGCAGATATATGTGGAGAACTACTCTATCAGTGAATATTTGCTGTAGGTTTGGGCCATAGCTTTGATTCTTTCCTCTTCTGAGCTAATACCACGGATCATGGAAACTGAAGACTGACAGATATGATTTCCATCCCTGGGAAGATGACAGTATCTATAAAGTGTCTATAATAAAGAAGAAGACATCTGAGTACATGAATAATCATCAACTGCTTCAGAAGTCCTGCTTCACTATCTGCTGCATAATGGTGCAAATAAGCAAGGGTATGAAGGGGAACCAGAGGATGTGACCTATCTAGAGTTCCACAAAAAAACAACTAAGTTGACAGGATACTTGAAAACAGTTTCTTTTGCAAACTGAAAGCTGATAAAGGGTAGGAAATCAAGGGTAGGATATAACAGTAACTTTTCAGAGTGTGAAAAGTCACTATTTGGATCACCGAAGCCTTTGTGCTAGTATGAATTTTGTTCAGTATCCACCAGTGTCTCACAGAGACAGAAAATGTAGAGCTGCTCAGCTGGGACTGAAAGGCAGGAGGGAGTGTTTGGGTTATGTATAATTCAAAAGTTTGTAAATAAGCTGAATGCAATACAAGAGTTCACCCAAATTCTGCAATACAATAGTTCACCCAAATTCTCCAATACAAGAACTGAGGGGCACTTGACTTGAAAAGGTACTTCCCTTAACAGAACACGGACTTCTGCTACTTTTTGCCAGGAGGCAAGAGTACTTGCAGGAACAAAAAGGGATTCCTTAGATGAATTAATGGGCAAAAGATTTATAAATGGATATTCCAAGGACTCAGAAGGTATGTACCCTGTGATATACTCTAATACAGCAGCTGTGGCTGATGGTGGAGTACAAAACAGAGACTTCAGAAATGGCCAGCCTCGGTTCTCTCCCAGCCTAGACCTCTCACTGCCTCTGCTGGAGATCATACCTGGGCTGCAGAGACATTCAGTCAGGCCCTGCATGGGACCTCTTGTGCTACCTGGCCCAGGAGCTAGGAACTGGCAGGGAAGCTGTGTGTGGGATTTCAGGAGTGCTCCAAATGGGAGGGAGCTCCCTAGTCTGGGGCAAGGGGCACCTTGGTGTCTCTGTGTCTGGAACATCTTCAACAGTGCTGGGTGGAGTGGGCGAGATAACCAACTGTTCACCTGCAGCAGCCCCTGCAGATTTCTTCTCCAAACATGGTGTGTTCTTTGAAGGAAAGAGTATGAGGAGAGAGGAATGTGATTAGGGAAGACATTTAACGAAAATAAATAGTCATGCTTCATTTGCACAGGCATTCCTAAACTAGTTTTGTATCCAAGTGCTGTGACTTTGATTTAGTGGCACAATTTTGTCCTGGCAACATTGATGTTTTTGGTTTTGCTTGTGAAAACACATCTGATTTTTTTTAAAAAACCAATATTTCTTACTTGAATTCCATAAAGGATCCCCAATTAGGACTCATTATTTATAGGCTCAGATCCTTTTTGATTCTAGAAGACTTTGCTGGTTGTGCTTGCTGCACACTTTATAGGCATAGAGAACCCATTGCCCAGAAGTTATTTTTTGTACAAGGCTATCATTTAACCAGAGAACTCTACAGCAAGTAGAATGTGATGAGAAAAAGGAAAAAAATGTCAATTTTTATTCCGTGGATCTTTAAATAGATTATCCATTAGTAGTTTTAGAACTAAAGGTGGTTTTACTTAGTCATAGTTGCTGTAAGGAATAAAATATTTAGTATATGGAAAACCAGAAGGTTATTTTAATTAAGAGCCTCTAAAATGAGAGAATACTAGAGAGAAGTTTGAATAGGAGGAAGGGGAGGAGGAGGAAAGAAGTGCACTAATCAGAGGGCATGTGGTGAGAGCCAGAAGGCTAATGGAAGGCTAATGCAGTTTTAAAAATATTTTGCATTTGTCATTATCCAATGAAAAAATGATGTTAATGTACCACCAGAGAGACAGGAGAAGGTGAGCACTGAGCACTTGAGGTGCTTGAGCCATCTTGTGTCTAAAGCACTGGCAGAGGCCTCAGATGTGTTTGGTTGTGGTCTTCACTCTGTTTGATCAATTCACTTCACCTTATATGTCCTCAGCTCTCCGAACAACCCAGGGGTATTAACAGAGTAAATCTGCTACTGGTTTCCAAAGCTCAAATATGATTGCAATGAACAGAGAAGGACAGCAGATGTTGCTCCTCAAATCTGCACTTTTACATCTAAGCTGAAGGGAAGCGATAAAGGGCTCTCTTACCCCAGATACCCCATTATCTGAGTGCACTTTTGTAGTTTTTCTCTGGTTAGTGATTATGTAAAAATGACTTCATCTTATTTAGCAAGACACAACTTCTGTGGGTATTTAGAGCCATATTTTTACAGTGATAGAAAAGGTGTCCTTATATTTTATGTTCCATTATTTTGCATCTCCAACTAAACTGCTGAGTGCATTAAGCCCAAAAGACCTATCTGAAGGCAGGGAGAACACCCTCTCTCCAGCTCATGGGTGATCCTCAGCATTGGGTGAGACTGGTGTGCTAGTTCGAGAAAAGTGTTTTGCTTCTCTGTAGATCATTTTGAGTGGATGACCATTAGCAGCCTGGCCTCTAAAGCAGTAGATATGAGTTTACTGCATGTAATCATTCATCCATCAGTACACCAGCAGCTTGTCTGATGACAGAGTAGCTGGATTGTATTTGCCTGTGTAAGAAAATGTCTTAGCTGGTCCTACTACTCTTCTCTGACACTCTCAGAGTGCCAACAATCAGTGTGAGCATTTTAACCTGGCTCTTACTGTAACTACTTGTGCACACACGAAAAGAACATGAAATGGTGCTATGAGTGGGTGTGCAGTGTTACTTGGAAATGATTGTCAGCACTGAGCTCCTAGACCCATTTGATTGGAAAGTAAAGCTGGAACTACTGTTCTGAGAACACAGAGCATTTCATGTGATGCAGTTCTCAGTAGATACATTTGTGCAGAAATAATATTGAAAAGTTTGTTGATTCTCTTCAGGCAATAGTACTAGGACAAGTTTCCCAGCACAAGACAAGCATGCTTGTGTGAACTAATATAACTGAAAACCGAGGCATGAATCTGCCCCAACTTCATTTAGGAGCCTGAACTTGCAAGAAAAGAGTTCATTCTGATGGTCTTCAAAGGTACCAGCTTCATTAAATCTCCCATTTATGCAGTTTTAGGGTAATTATTTCATCTGAGGGAAACAAAGTGCAATTTAGGCAGTCTAGACCTCCTCCACAGGAAATAGGTGGCAGATTGGTTTTCTGTGTACCCTCTAAAGTTGAAGAAAGACAGAACCTGCCACAGAGTGGTGCAGAACACGTGTTAGACACCTAATGCTGGATGGCATGGAGACACTCCAGGGGCAATCAAAAGTTAATACTCAGCCCTGCCTCTCATAAATTTAGTACAACAACACACACGCCCCCACCCTAAACCACAAATAAAAACCCCCAGAATAACAGGGTCTTAAATATTGTCTGTGAAACCTGGAAGCGTCCTCAAGCCCTGACAATCTTACTACTTTGGAGATGAAAAGAATTATTGTTGCAATGTATAAGGAATTGTTGGTTTGTTTACCTTTTTTCTCCCTTATTACTTGTCCTTCTGAGAGATAGTCTTTTAACAACTGTTAATGCAGAAGATTGCACAAGGATAAATAAATTATATAGGTAAAGAAATGCAGGTGGCTTACACAGCTGTGCAGTCTGTATTTGGAGGTAGATTTCGACTTCCCCTCATATATGCTGTCATATCTGAAGTTACAGAACTGCATAACATTGCCCATGCCAGCACACCAGAATTTGTTGCTATCCCAAAATAGTAATAATAAAAACCAGAGTGCATCATAATGACTTGAAAGCCAAGAGTTGTACATGTTTTATCTTTTCCATCTCCAAGGTTTAGGGTTTCAAGCTTTCTCTCCCTAGCCATTGTGGATGAAATGCAGTGTTAGCTTTCCGAATTTCATATGGAAGGAGATGAGGCACCTAAAGTAAACATAAAGTATTGTGCAATTTTTTAATAAAGTAAAAGACACCTGTCTAAGGAAAAAAAAAAAAAAAAAAAAAAAGAGAGAAAATAAGAGAATAGCTACAAAACAATTTCCTGATGTGGTTTGGGTCAAAATAGCCCCCCTATGTCAAAGTTTTGATTTGTAGACCTTGTCCTGTATTGGTGAAGTGGGAGCTGATGCCTTGCCAAGCGCACCTGGCCCACTGCTTTCTCAACCCATCACTTTTGGCAGCTAACTGTGACAAATGTGGCTGAGCAGGTGGGAGAGCAGCAGCAGCCTCTCCCTGCAGTCCTGGCCTAATTTCCTTCATGCTTCTTACACTGGCTGTGCAGGAGTGGAAACAAAATGCTCACACATTGCAGGTCACTGTTGCATGTTTTCAACAGTAGACTGGGTGGGACAACAAATACTAAGTTTAAACATAGCTAAGAGGGGGGAAATATCTATACCTGTGAAAATGTGTGAACTAATGTTTTTGACAATTACTGCATTGTAATACTGCATTCTGGTTAGATTTTGAAACAAATGTCACCAGTGCTGTATAGCTATCTGCAGCCCATCTTTACAGAAAGAAGCAGTGAGCTGTAAGCAGCAAGGCTCTTTGGGAAGGCAGAAGTACCTAACGAGCTGGGGAGTTTTGCTAGCTCCCTACTGCTTTTTGCTCGTGCTTGATGGATGGTTGTAGATCCACTGGCAGTTCTCCAGACCAGCCTTGGCAACCATGTGGAACATATTATCCTCTTGGGCAGAACTGCCAAATCTGTTCCAACCTTTCCACTCAGCTGTAAACCCAAACGCTTAAACACAAATCACTTACATGACAATATGCTCTATTGTAAAAAATTCCATAAAAGGCTGGAAAGGATACCAGTGGATTTATCCTCTCCACTGTTAGGATCATTTAGTCTTTCTTGTTCCAAAATGGTCGTGTCTATTTACTTATTTCTTTCCTTATGAGTGTTTGGATGCCTTATATAAAGACCGATTAAATATACGGAACTGAAATGATAACAAACCACTTAGAGATTTTTAGGGAGACAACAAGAAATTTACCTTCACCTTCTGCTGTAATGCTTTCTCCAGACTTATTTCTCCTGTTCTGTATTTTCATGCATCAAGGAAGATCTAATCTCCATTAATAACTGACACCTCATGTAAGACACTCATAACTCACTTCAACAAAAATTTTGCCTGCATAAACAGCTTGGTATTTTTAAAGAACTTTCAACCTTTCAATCCATATTGTTGTGTTCATTTGGAGTCGTTGCCATAACATACTGCAGTCACCTCAAGCAACTTGCTTCCCTAGACTGTGCAATCAAATTTTTAAATATGGTAAAGCCCTGTGAATTGTACTACTTGCACAATCCTATACAAGTGTGACAGTTCATTGCTTTAGAAAAGCTGTTTCACCTCCATATGCCACTCTTTTCAGAGCTGACCATCGCAGCTCCTCTGATGAACAGTCATTTGAAGACCACTCCCACGTCTGAATTTTCAAATCTTGAGGCCTCAGTGGAGGTGCTCTAAAGAAATAGGTCAGCTGTAGGTTGCTGTTGGGGTGTGGTCTGGGGGCTGGTGAAGGAGGGAAAACTTTCCCTTCATATCCTCCTATCCTACTAGCAGCAAAACATGATGGGCTTTATGCAGGGAAAATACACACCCCAGGTCTGCAGATGGCCACTTGGATCTCTTGCAGTTTCACCTAGTTAACATCCCACATATGCATGTCTCCAAAATCAAAAGCTAGAGCCTGAAAAGAGACTTCATTTTCTTCTCATAGGCAGGATTGAAAAAATTATATTAAAAATCCAAAGTCCAAGATCATCATAATGAATTGGTGTTTCTTCCCCTACTGGCCTTACGTGCATTACCTGATAGTGCCTTTGAAATGAAGCATTATTTGACATCTCTCTTTTAATGTATCATTAGTAGAGCTTATGCTGTGCTGGCTAATCTTCTAACACTTGGATGATTTTCTATCCTAACAAAATGGACTGTGTGTCTCTTCAGTTTTAGTCACAGGACCACGTGACTGATTTCTGTACCAGTTTTATGTGGACATGTATTCAAGAAAGGCTCTGTCTGCAATAATTTCTTCTGTCTGGTTACCTAAGGAGATGGTTGATTCATTGATTGTGTCATTCAATAAGCTTTTAATGTCTCGTGGATTTGATTTGCACTCTATGAATAAGCTGAGAGAAGTTTTAAAACAGAACCTCAAGATATATATGTCAGCAGAAATTAAAGATATGAGCACTTTACCTTAAGGAATCATTAAAAAGGTTTAATTTTATATGATTTTGAATTCAGGGCACAGGCCAATGAAAATTTAATTAATTTGTATGCTGTGGGAACTACATTTGCCAAATTGATTTGAGAGATTTGCATAATATGGTGGCCCCAGAGCATCATATGGGGCCTGACCCTTTCTTTTCATCCCTTTTGAAGCAGAGTACTTCTTCCTTTTCATACAGTCTTGTCCATTTATTCAGGTCTTACAGCTTAGTTATTACTTAGACTATAAAAAGAAAATCTACCAACCAAACACAGTGCTATTACTACTTTCATGTTATTATTTCTTCTAACATTGTTAGCAGAGTTAACTTTAAAAAGTGATGGCTTTTTCTAAAAAATCATTCCATTATGTTGATAAACATGCAGATATAGAAAACTTTAACTTTGGGGAAGATAAGTTCTTCTAAAGATCCGCTTCTAAAGATGTTTTGTATCTGTGGCTCAAGGTAAGGTAAGATGTGGTTACAGTGGAGAGTCCATAAGTGATAAAACTTTAGCATGTTGTTGCATCTTGGAAGCAGGGAGATAACAAGATAATAATCATGGAAATAGAAGATGATAACAATAATAATGTGGGATAAAAACAAATTTAATTTTCAACAGCTCATTAAAAACTAACTGAATGTAGAAAATCTTGTCTAACTATCAGATGTGGTGGTTTCCACTGCAAGAATTATTGGAGTAGGTTGCCTAAAAATTTGAGAATAGAGAGAAAGGTGAACTCGCTATACCACATGGAGCTATCTCTTCACAGGAACTCCCACCTATAGAGATATTGACTCATTTCTGCCCCAGCAGGCTTTGGCCAGATCATACATGTCCTTCTCCAGCTCTTAGGGAAGGCTGCTTCGTCCACTGATTCTAATAAAAGTCACATTACCCACCAAGTCACCTTTTCTAAATTAAATTAATTAATTTATCTAACGTGCTTCTTCCTGCTGTAATTCAAGTTACATCTTTCCTTCTCTAAGCTTTTCTTCTCCCAGAATTTCTCAGCCACGTTTTGCTGTTTCCCAGTTTCATTAATCCTCCAAACTTCCCCGGAAATTTCTGAATCTTCAGGAAGGTCCTATTTCTGCAGTCCCTATGGGCATCTCTGGTTCTGTTTCATGCTATAAAACCCTTAAACCCCCTTTTCATTCTGCACTTTTCCTCTACTTTTCACTTTTATTTCACTTAAGCCTTTTCACTGTTCCTTTTTATTCAGAAGTAAATGACCTGAGCTTAATGGCTTTTAAAATCCTTCAGATAAGTTATCAAAGGGCAATTTGAACTCAAAGAGTAAACTAGGGTTTAGCTTTTAGTTTTAATCCTTACTACCTAGCTGCTTCCAAGAGAAGAAACACCAATCAGGAATGCACATTTACTTTCAGATAATTTCTTCCTGATACTGTAAATTTTCTGGTTTTGTTGTTTTATTTGTCTTGAACCCTTGACTTCAGCCATATTTTTGTAGAAGATAGGAAATAAGTCTTCTGTTGTGTTTGTAACCTGAGGATATAATCACTTCCTCACTCATACATTCTGCTCCAGAAGCTCTCTGGTGACCAGAGTCATCAGAAGCAGACATTTGACAAGCTCTCTATCTTGTTCCCAAGTCTTCCATCAGAAGTTTCTCCTTGGCATCATTGTCACTTCACACTAAGGGGACAATGATCCCATGAGCCAAAACCCTCGTGTGTGAAAGAGAATAGCTGGGAATGCCAGGTGGTCTAAAACTGCTTTTGAAAATTTAATATTAAAACCTAAGCCAATATGTGTTCTGCAGAAACCAGCCAATTCTAAGCACATTACAGGGGCCACAGTAATTTTTCCTGTGCTGAACAGCTGCACTGTCTTCTTCCCACAGAAATAAAAATGGTAGGAAATATGCCATGGAACTTGACTTGATGTATTTGTATAACTGATAACTTGATAGTGGTTGCAACAATGCAAAGTATGTGAATATTATGAGTCCATTTTATGAAGAGATAAACTGAGGGCAAAGGTTTATGACTTGTCAAAAGTAACACATGGCAGAGCAAGGGGTTCTGGGCTGTACTCCTGCTTTACAAGCCTGCTAAGAGTATACTAGTGCCTAGCTCTTGCTATGTGATTTAAATATAGTATTAACTTCCATCTTTTTTAGTGTATTAGTGCCCTGATTGCCTACTAGTAGTTAGGATTAGTTTTACTGGGCTGCTTTTTGCTCTGGAGCTACAAATGTTTGACTACTATTACTAACACACAGTTTTCTGTATGAGGTGATTCTGAGTCAGATTGAACATATGGGAAATTGTAACAGTACCTTGGAATTCCACACTCTTCCCCTGGTGTATTGTTTCAACATTCTCATGTTGTTCCTTCACAGCAGGAGACTGCCATGCAGCTGAATTGCTATGGGTAACACATGTATATACACTCACAGGAGTCACTCACCACTGTAAATTGTTTATATTATGCACAGCACTGTATTCATAAAGGGGAGAAAGAAATGTGTTTGAATTTATACATTTCTTTTTCTCCAGAGGTATACAAAACTCTTTCCATATTTCTGATGGAGTAAAAATTTTCCACATGCTAACTCTTACAAATACTGCATGAGGGAAGTGTTTTGAATCTGCAGAGATAATTCAAGTGAGAATTAATTTTGCCCAGGATAATTCATTAATGCATTGATCTTGGCCCTACTTAAAAAGCTCCTGTGGTACAGACACTGCTTTTGCAGTATATTGAAGCTCAGCATTGGTGTTAAAAGTCAGACAATCTGAAAACAGAAGAATTCCTTACCACACAGATTCCAGATCCATCAAGGCATCTGTTTGCATTACCATTACAGTTGCAAGGGGAGCATTTTCCTGAGCTGGTACGATAAAATCCTTCTTGGCATCCCTGAAATGAGAAAAAAGTATTTCCTATGCATACATAGCTGGAGACACAGGTTTGGTGAGAGGAGAGGAGAGGAAAGCAAGAGTACAGCCATCAGGTCTCCCCAGAGCACACTGTACAACTCCACCATAGCAGGCCACACACACACTGCTGAACTTGACTCTATTCTTTCACTCTCTGTCCTGGTGCTTAGTTTTTTGCCTTTTTGCCTTTTTGAGTGTTAAAGCTGTCAGCATTCCTGCCTGCATCCTGCCCCTGACAAGCTATGGGTGTGGAGCTGGCAGATTCTTACTGCATGTTGTACTAGAGGATGAGTTAACCAGAAATCATAATCCTTATTCAGTAAAGAAGGTGTATTTATAAGAAAGGAATAGCTTTTACTGAAAAAGAAAAGAAAAGAAAAGAAAAGAAAAGAAAAGAAAAGAAAAGCTTTAGAAAATTTACTTTACATCAAAACTTTGATGAAATTTGGATGAATAACCCATGAGAAACAGAAACATACCTAAAGAGATCAATGCCCTTTTGAATAAATGTGTGGTTTTGCCTGTTGTATATGAGTTAGTAATTTTGATATCTTACCAAAGCTTACCAAAATGAAGGAGAAATTGTAAATATCTGGATCACCTTCTTTTGAATAGTAATTAAGGCAACAATGCAAGAAGTCAGAAACACAAAGCTATTAAGGTGCCCTTCAAAGCTTGAAAAATAAAATAAATTAAAGAGGATAGTTTTTGTTGTGTTATGTGTAAATTATTGTTCCTCACTGAGGAACTTTTCCCTCATTATGCAAAACTGGTGAGATGTACACAGGCTGACCTCAGGACTGACCTCTTTTAACTCAGGTACCCTGTGTCACCCTGGTCACCCTGTCCAGTCTCCCTGCATCACATGCATTATGCTAGATTCATGAATTTTTGGATCCTAAATGTCTCACTCTTGTCTAAGTCTAACAATATTGTTGCAGAGCTGATATGAAGATACTGGCATGCCATTTAGCCCTCCAAAATTATTTGCTACACCAGTGATTTGCCAACAGTGATGTTTCTGCTATCACTTACAAACAGCATCCCTGAGATGGCTGTCAGAGCTTAAGGTATGCCAGACTTTCCTGAAATATTTTTGGTGCCTCTCTGTACATAACTTTTTGTATTCTGTGGCTTTTGAGTCACCTGCCCTTGAAAAAAAGTGGGAAAAGTGTAAAGTTCAAATAACTCAGAAGGGTGTGTGTCTTCTTGCATTTGTATGAGCTAAGAGGCTTCTTATTGTATTGTGCTGATCAAATCAGGATTAGCTTTCCTTTGTATCTTCCTACTCCTTATTTTCCTGGGTTGCCCTGAAATTAAGGATGAGGTACTTTTGTGGACTGTGCAGAAAAATAGCTTAGCACCCATAGCTTCTCATGCTCAGTGTAAGCTATGGCAGAACAGCAGGTGTGCAGTACCAAATGCAGACCCACACAGTGATACCTCCCCTACCCGCAGAGAAGGAGCAGTAGTGCCAAATGTCCCTGCTGGTGGCTGGAGCTAGCCAGGCCTGTCACAGTGCTATGGCCACGTCACTCCTGGGACCTGCACTGGCATGTCTGCCTTGTGCTGTAGTTACAGCTGTGGGGCACTGGGTAGCAGGAGCCAGCAATCCCGAGTTTTGTCTGCATGTTAAGTTCCATTCCCAAGTGTGAGTAGGTCCTTCTATCCAGCCAGAAAAGCTGCTCACTTAGAAAACAATGTATCTTAGGAGATGACTAACAGCAAGCTTTGAAAATGAGGCTTAGAAATGAGTCATTAGTCCAACCGTATCCCAGAGAGCTCTGAGAAGTTGAGATGAACATAAATGGAAAACTCAGTTGCCTTTACCATTCTTGTGCACAGAATTTTATCTGGTTTGTTTTGGAAACACTTTCTTTGATAATAGCTCCTAGGAGGCAAAGTCTTCAGACCACAGCCTCTTTGGGACAGCAGAAATACTGTCTATTTGTACTGCTTGTTTCTTTCAGTTGTTTAGTCTTTACACAGTGGTAGGACTGGCTCCCGCCAGACTAAAGATTGCAGCTCAATGATTGCACCACACACTGTGGAAGGGAGACAGTTAGTTTCTAAATTGAAAACAGATTCTTGTCCCAATGTCTGCCTTTGCAATATTTCTTTCCACCCATACAGATCTAAAGCTTGTTATATTCTCTGATGCCTCAGAGCTGGTGGGTGGTCCTAGCTGTGTTCCTCTAGTGTCTGCCCAAAAGCTTTCTTGGTTCTGCAGGTCTAAGCAGAACAATTTTCTACTTATGTTAGTGAATATGGACAATGGAAATGTAGGAATGCATCTAAGGGTGTCTATGAAAATCTTTGAGTCAGCCAGAATGATAATCTCATTTATACTTCAACTGATGGTATGCCTGCACTGCAGCCATGAGTGAGCTTCCATCTAGACCACACACCCAGCAGTAACAAGGTAGTGCAGGTCCGTGCTACATCGTTGGTTTGAGCATAAGGGCAAGGGCTGCACAGACCTTGCTAAGGTCCACTGAGACCCAGTTTACCTCCTGTTATTAGCAGACACACTTCTCAGTTCCTCAAAACATCTGCCTCAAGTCTGAGTCCCTCTATTTTCATTGTCAGAGCCCCTCTTCAAAATGACATGTGGGCAAATCATCCCACAGGCTGTTTTTTTCATAGCCTTTCTCCCCCATGATATTCAATTAATCACAAAAAATTTGGAAGGTCACTATTTGAAAACAGTTCTTAAAACCATGGGTTGCATCAATGTAAACCAGAAATGAGGTATTGACAATCAGTGTTATGAGGGACAAGGGAATGAAGGGAAAATGGGATCCAGATTGTTTCCTTTGGGCACTGAAGTTTTCTCAGGCATTCTCAATTATTCTGATATATTTTTGTTGCTCCTTGCCCTACCAGTGATAATGGAGTGATTCGTTGGTTGTTCCAGAGCTTGAGCCAACATCATATTTATATAAAGAAGTGTCAGAGTGTTGAGCTAATTGAGGGATTCAAATTGCTGAATGTTCTGGGAGCACAAAATTATTGCACACAAAGCAGAAAACAGGACTGAAACAAAATGGAAATACCTTCCCTGCAAAATCGTTATGTAGGTAATTGAGTGACGAACATTTCTGTGCACTGTCTGTTTCTGAATGGTGAAGACAATTAGAAGGCCGAAATGTTAGGTCTGCATTAGCAATTATGTCTTCACAATTATTAGATATTTTTTTCCCTAAGGGGCAAAGTTTGTTCCAGTTCAAGTTGAAAAGTCCAATGAAATGTTGGCCTTGCTGATCTCCTGAAAATCTCTGTACCCCTGGGGTATTTATTCCCCCTCTCCCGCCCTGCATCTGGATTTAATGATTACATTACTTAAAAACAAGAACCAGCTGCATGCTAAAAGTGCTGGGGAGACTGTAGTAATTTTCTGCTTCTTCAGACCTTTCTGCTGGTCTGGTGCAAGATGGGACTGAAGATGGAAGAAAATTCACATACACAGAGTATGAATTTACTCCCATATCATATTCAAGCAGTTCCACCAATTTCATTGTAGCTGTTCCTGATCTGCACCTGCAAACTGAGGGCAGAACCAGATGCCCCATTCCTTCCCTGCCACCAGCTCACAGGAGTGGTGCTGGGGTGGGTGTTTGCTGGGAACCTGCCTCTTCTGCTTTGCTTTCCCCAAAAGAAGAGTGCTGTGCTGGTACCACACTCAGAGTGTTCTCTGTGGTCACATCTGCATTGGCCAGCTGAAGAAAGGCAAGGTGCGGCTTCACACCATGATCTTTCTCCTTGACAGACTGTGATTTTCCTCCCAATGACCAGGCCCAGCTCAGGGGGTAGCATCTGTTAGGATGTGCTCCCAAGAGGCAGTTTTTATAAGATTACCCTTCTTTGGGCAAACACGGGGGGTGTTCCAGCACATGGACACAGGCTGTGTTGTCCTGTTTGACTAGGAGATCCCAACACTGCTTTATTCAGAACTTCAGAGGTAGCCATTGACTCTCTGATCTAATGATAAGAAAATATGGCACACATCTTTAGTTAGTACTGGAACTTGTGACTTGTGAATATATAAACACACAAAAGTTCTCTTCCATGATAAAAGGCTACCTTGGATCTGCACCAGTGTTTGTTTTTTCCAGTTTCCTCTCAAGTGCTGAGGTACACAAAAGCATGTGTATTCAGGGTTAAATGGTCTGCATTAGGACATTTCAGCCTGTGTTGCATCCATTATACTATTTTCAGTCTTGGACCAGGAGTCCCAACGCATCTGGACCAAAACAAACCCAGAAGAAAAAGATGGTGCTATCATCCTCCAGGACCATTGCAAAAGAGAAAACAGCTGGTGCACGTGGGGAGCTGAATCTGAGGAGCAGCACTGAAAGTATGATGGCACATCAGCTTCCAAGTCACTGCTAAGTTTAGTGCCAGTAGAGCCTTGTTTGTAGCTCCCAGCAGTTTTATGGTCTTTGCTGCTAGACAGAGAGTCCAAAGGTGTGGGCACAAGAGAAAGGTCAGACATTATGGTATTACTTAGTAGATTCTCATTAGCAGAAAGAAATGTCTGTTCAGGATAGTAAAAGTGAACACAATCTGGGCACAGCTGAGCCTGATGAACTCACAGGCTCGTGGTGAAATGAGAATGAACTTAATTAACATAATATCCCAGATCTATCCACAGAAACACAAAGAAGTTCTGTCCTGTATCAAACACTGTGTACTGTATAGAAGAGTGATTTTTGATGGCAAGAAGAAAAAAATGCACATTTTCTTAGTTTCTGGCAGCCTCCACACATTACTTCTTCATATGTCAAGAGGTTAGATAAATGACTCTAGCATCATTTGTGATATGCTATTCAAGTCTTAAGAACTGTTCCTGATCATGTTCTTTTAGCCTTCAGTGGAAGAGAATATAATTAATTCTCATTACCTGTCATCTGGTTTTGGCCAAGTACATACATAGCTATCTCTGGTAAAGCTGACATACTATAGTTTGTTTACCTGCTTTATCTTGATGAAATTTCATTTGCCATACAGCTTAATTTTGAAAATATATTTGTGCATTCCAGTTTTCATTTTTCTGCAGTCTGATCTTTTCTGTAAACGTGGTAAAAATATTGTCAAAAGACATGAACCTAAGTCATAGTTTGAGGAGTGCGAAATCTGGCTTCAGAGACTATTTCTCAAAACATTTATGGAGAACTGTGACACATATTGTGAATTATTTGCATAATAATATTTATCACCTGACATAGATTGATTAGCAATTTTGGAACTGTAGGACCCTTAGAAGTCCCCATTGTCTCCTATGGAATGAAAGAAAAAAAAAAGAAAACAAACTCGAACATTATGAAGCTTTGCTTCAGAACACAGGGAAAAAAAATAGAAAAATGTTGCTCCTCTGATATAACAGGCATCATATCAGCCCTAGATACCTGTAAAAGTAGGGCACATGGATAATTTAAGTCCACATTTTCAATGCATTGATGAAAACAATAGGACAGATTAAGTGCAGCAATGCCCCTTCTTGGCAGCTTCACATCAATGTGTAAGGTTTATCCATCTGGAAGGAACAGTTTAGACAAATAGAGGTTAGGGACTCAAAGTTATATCAAGAGTCTGAAACTCTACGTCTTTTGCCATATAGAGATGAGTGAATACTGTAAACCACCTCCATCCATTTTAAAGTATTTGTGTCTAATGAAGAGACCAGTCTGCTGGAAGTGCATGGCATTACCATGGAAACATCAGCCCTCTGCTTCTTGAGGACATTCCCAAACCAAACCCAAGCATGCTTGCTTTTGTTTATTTGCCTTTATAAGCAGTATTTGAAATTGGCAGCTACAGTTCTCAGGCCTTTTTGAAGATTGTTTGCTTAGGCCAACTTGAGATAAATAGCCTATGGCCCTTCCTAAAAATAAAGATGTTTTCCTGCTTGAATATCTCCCAGTACTTTCATTTATGTAATTGTTTATTAGAAATAAGAACATTAGAGAAACAAGCCTGAGAAAGTAGTCCTCTACTGTACATTTGATGTTATTTCAGTATCTCTGGCTTCCTCAGAACAGGTAGGACTCTTTTCCAAAGAGATTGCTGGCTTTGATCAGCTATAATAGGGACTTCACTTTCAATCCCCAGCCAAGAGCTCACAGAAATCTTGCCAAACACTCAGCGTTCAGCAGGTCTGACCCAGCGTGTCTGCGTGAGCCCTGCAGGCAGTCCCAGGCTGCAGTCCCTGAAGTCCCCCTGAATCCTGAGCTAACACAGCTGTGGCTGTGCCGGTGTGAGGGCAGGCTGGCCTTGGCAGCTGCGTGCCTGTGCAGGAACACCAAACCACAGCAAGCTGGGAGCCATCCACATGGACACTTCCACATGGGATGCCATGTGGCCAGAAGCCAGCTGGACACCCGCTGCGTGGTTTGGTTTCTTGTGTACGGAAATGCATCTAAATCGGGTCAGCTGTGCCTGCTGCTCTCTCCTGACCGCAGGGAGGGACGTGGAGGGTGGATCATGTGTAGGTGCCAGCTCTGAATACAGAGTCTGTGAGAGGAAACCTATTGCACATGTCAGATGTGCTGTGCCTTGTAGAAGTGTCCAGGCTGCAACAGCTGTGCCACAGATCTGGCCCAACTGCTGGGCCCTGTGTTCTTGGAGAAGTGCAAAGTCTTCTTAGAGCCTGTTCCACAAGTCAGTTTGTTCAGGTAGAGAAAGTGGAAGGATATAAAGGAAATATTGATGTCTGACAGGCCCAACCAATTCTCTCCCTACATGCAGGAAAGATCTAGCCTAGAAAGAAGAATGACCCCATTCTAAGGACAACTTCTGGTTCCTTCCAAAAGGCACAATTAAAATACTGCTTTGCCAAATTGGGATGTAAATAAATGAAGTGTTTGAATCCATGGACATCCTGTCTTAAAAGCACTCTGGGCAGGCACAAAATCTATGGCTTATCATGCTTGGAAATCATTAACTACAGAATGGTCTTCTTTACCTTGGACAGATATACAAATATACTTCTGGTATTTCATTCATCAAAAGGTACTGAGGACAGCAACGTGACTTTTACATCTGCTTTTCAGCTTGGGACATAATTTACTTCCAATGCATTCAAACATGGATTTTTAAAATCCAATCTTCCAGTTGTAGACTGATGGCCATTTGACCACTTCTTGCTGCCTGGGAGCAAACTAATAGACATTTCAAATTCCTCAGGTCAAAGACATGTTATTCATAAGCATAGACACAAAGATTTAGTTCTTCTTCAGCCTGCTGGGAAACTTTATGCGAACAAAAGGAGCTGTGATAAGACTTGCATCCCACTCTCCCGACTCTCCTGCCTTTGGTGACCTGCAGGAGAAACCTCTCTCCATTTGTTGCTGAAATATAAAATATAGCAGATGAGCAGGAAGCACTGTCTGCCCCTCTACTGGTGTGCAGCACACTTAGGGGCCCTGGGGTCTCCTGGGGTCTTTGCCATCTTACACAGCCAACATGCACTTTATTGATCACAGAAAAGGTGCTTAACTGCTGGAAGTTAAATTTCAGGTTGAGAATTCAGTATGTGTCGTTTTTAGGAGTATCTTTTCACTGCATGGGATTTCAGAAGTGTATGGGTACAAGGGGATGGACAAGGGTTAAGTGGGGGAAAAGGAGATACCTATATTTGCTCTGCAGGGCCCTGCTGCTGGTTTTTGCCCTGGTCCCAGAGGACTGGATGGACTCACATATCCACTAGAAAACAAATGAACTGCACTTGCTGCATAGGGCCAAACCCTTCACTCATTTCTCCCATTTCTGAATGTGTAGGCAGCTGCTCTGAGCCCATCAGGGATTGAGTTTACCAGACTGATAAGGTGTTTATTAATTAATGTGCTCTGGTGCTCTTCACACCTAGACTTTTCCACATTTTTGGATGAGGATCTCAGTGGTGCCAGCTCACCAGTTCTTGCTGAAAATGCTTTGGGACAAAATATTGACTATAGCTGAGAAACAGTGCTAAGAAAATTTTGGGGTGCATTTAAATTTAGAACGATGCTGTTTTTATGTGTGCCCAGGAGACACTACATATTTTACAGGTACATGTACAATATCTGAGCAGTGTGCTCCAGCAGGTAATCAGTCTTTCTAATTTGGCCTAGCTGACCATGAAAGGCTGACTTGCCATATTTCTTAACTAGGAGATAAGAAATCACTGAACCCAGCATCAGATGTTGCCAGATGCCTCTGTACAGTTTCTGATTCCTGTTTTCCAAAAGACTAAGCCCACCAGAGATAATGGCATGAAAACAGTGCACGTAATAATATTATTTTCTGTTTTGAATATTATTTGGCATTGCTCCTCTTCTTCACAGTTTTTATCCTCATCAGCTTGACACTCTAGCACTAGACTGTTCGGAAGATCATCAGCAAAGTGAAATCAAAAAATGCAAAGCAAAACTCTGCATTTTTTCACATAATGCCTGGTAAGAAAGAAGCTTGAGAGGGTGGTCTTTACCTCTCAACAGCTGAAATTGTTGAGATAACAGATGGCTGTATTGAAACATTTTGATTTTTATTGATCTTCCAACAATGCCAACCATGGCAGGGAGCTTGGGATTACATGATCTTTAAGGTCCCTTCCAACTCTTAACATTCCATGACTCTATGATCTGAGGGATCCTGAAGTGTATGACTCAGGGTAGAATTAATCTAATTAAATTTTCTCTGCTTTGTTTTGTTCTGGTTTTTTTGAGACACAAGGGAGAAAGTATTTCTAGAAGGTGTCCATGGCCTCTTTATATACAAGTACTTGATGACAGCTCTGATATTGTCCTGACTGTCATTCATACTGCTGCACATTTTTACAACAGTAACTATGAAGATGCGAATCATCTGTTTAATAATTTCTTTTAGACCTTGTTTTCCCAAAATTTATATGGACTTGAATTTGCCAAAGGAGAAAGAATACTCCTATGGATAGATATTTGTGCAGTTACAATTTCCTCAAAAGCACAGTGAGTACTTGTAGCAATGAGAAGTTTGCTGCAGAGAGTATGTCCCGCTAAGTCTGTTTGTATGTCGTGAGGCATTGGTCAAATCCATGGCTTCTCAGTTTGTATTTATAGCTCACCCTAGCTTTTATTTATAGGTTACCTTTTAGTCTTGTCTATATTATATGTCTCTCTTGTTGGCAACGAGGCTTGAATGTCATTTAAAGAGTCTTACAGTAAATGCCAACCAGATGAGATGATTGTTCATTGGCCCTTCTTGGGGGAGGCCTCGGTGCTTCTCCTGGGCTGTATCTATTAATGGAGCAACTGAACATTACACTGAGGGGTCTGGATCTCCACCTGCCCCCTCAGGCTCCCACAGCCATTCTGTTGTTGCTTTGTTCTCTATTCATGCTTGTGTCCTCCCTGTTCTGCTTTCCATTTGTCCTCCTACTCTTCTCCTATCTTTGCTATCCCTGCCTATCCCTGTTCTGGGTCCCAGCTACTCACCCACTTTATTACATATGCTTCACCTCTAATCTACAAACACCTCCACAGCAATAGTTTCATTATACTGTTTGAAATTAACATAACAAAAATATTCCTTCTCACTGAACATCAAAGAAGCTCATCACCTTGTTTCCGTGCATGAGCTGCTCTCTCTCTAATTATGTTCATAAGAATACTGGGGCTTGAGAAAATACATTCTTCTGCTCATGTCTTGTGTGACAATGAACATTATTCTTTCATTCAGCTCCTCAATCAGTAAAATGGAATAATGACCACAGCCATGCAGAATCACAGAATAGCTGAAGCTGGAAGGGACCTCTGGAGGTCGACTGGTCCAAGCAGGGCTGCCTAGAGCCAGTTATCTGGGACTGTATCCAGATGTTCCCAGTGTAATCCATGGCAGAGCACACAGTGTAACCCCAGTGTCCCAGATGTACCCAATGTACCCAGCAGTGACACTCCCCAACAGCTTCATGTCTTTTAAGAGAACTAGTCAGAACCACCAGGAATACTGAATATCCCCATGTGGCCAGACGTTTCTGGTAGTTGTGTTTTGCTTGTTCCAGATGCCTGCAGTGAGTAAAAAGCTGTTTCTGGACCCAAGACTTTTCTTAATGCAGTGCTGAAAGAATGTTTTTGGCTTTCAGTTAAACAGCCATAGTTTGAAGACATTTTGATATGTACACAGCATGGCTTGGCATTGTGCTGCCTTCCCCATTTTTCCCACCATTCTTTCTTAGGGTTAGACCTCACTCTTGTATTTCAGGGTGACTTTTATGAGTGATATGCTATGATTTACTGCCAAAGCATATCATATATATGAAAAGGATTTGTCAAAGAGTATAGAGAGAAAGAATTACAGTTCAGCGATAAAATTTCCCATGAAGGCTTCAAACTAACTTTGTAAGAGAGCTTTTAAGATATTTAAGGAAAAGTTGTTTTTTCCATACAAGGAAGGAAACATGAATATGGAAAAAACTATTTGATATAGAAGTTGTTTTTTTAAAATATCATCAGTGACATTTGCTTTTGTTAGATACAATGATGAAAGCATTTTTCTCTTCCTGAAAAAACAAATTAAGGGCAGGAGCTCTTACTCAAGGTACAAAGAACATTAATTCTGCTGGTAACTTCCCCTTTATCTGTTCTATTATTTTCTCTTAATTTACTCCTTGCATCTTCCTAGACCAGGACTTGGCTAAGGAGAAGATTTCTGTGAGTTTTTCCAACCACTGAGGTAAACTATAACTAATTTTAAAAATAAAATGCCCTGGTAGTGGCCTTTCACAGAGCTGTCATGCTTCACACTAAGTTATCATTTGAAGAAATAAATGGACTTTAAATTCCCAGACCTCGAGTAATAAATTCAAGATTGTCTTTGTACTCGAACATATAAATCCCTACGGAGTGACATTTCAGAAGGATCTTTGTCTTTCTCTGGAGAATGAGGCCCTCAGAAGTTAATAACTGACCTGTTGGCCAGACAAGTTCTACCATCAAAGTAATTGTAGAGAGAGACAGACAGAAGTTCTGCTCTCCACCATGAGGTACCTCAAAACATGCAGGCAAAAGTGGACATCTGCTCTGCAATTTTATTTATTCTCTGTTGATTTTTTGCTAAATTTATCTGAGCTTTGAAGCCTTGCAAACTAGAGAATTAAAAACAAACAAGTTTGCTTACCAGCTTCCCCTAGGCCTCCAAGCTCTATTTATAATTTCTATAAGCCTTCATTACCTCTGGTCTACAGTATCAAATTCTTCTGAACAAGAAAGGTCGCATTCTAACTATTATTACTGAAGAAATTAATTCAGTGTGTGACATCACAGCTAGATAGTTAATTACTCCATTTAATAGGACACTACAGCTGTTAGGGAGCTGTCTGCGTGCAAAAAGCCACTCTATAGCATTTACCATTTCAAAGGCAGAAACCTCATGCAAATTAGCCATTTGCAATTTCAAATTTATTTTTAAAACTGTAAACATTCCCGAGAGGAACACATTTTTTTAGCTTAGTCTCCAAATCAATGTTCATGATAGTTTTATAATAAGCACCCTGGTGTAGTACATTAAATCTCTATATTGTTCTTCTAAATTTCTGACATTGTAAACTGTGAAATATTTATTATTTCCAGTGTTCCAACTGGTGTTGTAAATTAGAAATTAACCAGAAGTTGGTGAAGAGATTTGGGCACAATACTGGTAATCTTTTTTTATCCACTTATCTTGACAGGTATCTCAGTTCTAATTGCATTTAATGAGACTGCAAACTGAAGTAATTATTGCACACTAACAAAGTTTCCATTTTGTTATTTAAATTGCAAATGTAAAAGTAAATTCTTTCCTGCTTAAATTGTCATTCAGTAGAGCCCACCAATATTCTCATTTTTAAAATGAAATTATGACATGAGATAGGTTTGATAAAAAAACTCAGTGAGTGCATTTGCCATAGATCTGGGCAAATTAATGTAATAATGGAGTGTTGAGGATAAGTGATATGTAATGCTCATTAAATCTGCAGTAGTGATTCTGAATTTATTTTTGTGATTCTGAGTAATTTGAATCTTCAAACACCAATACAACAATAAATAAAGCAGTGACACTGGTTGTGAACCTATAATCTTTTTCAGTAAATGAACTGCTTAATAAGTGATGGAACAAATGAAGCATTATTTTCTGTTACCAGTGTCCTTTCTGTCACCCCCTGTGCATGGTTCTCAATATTGTTCCTTTGCGCCTGCATCCCCAGTGATGGTCCCACCTGAGAGCAGAGGGCTGATCTGGAGCCAGGCACACCATGTCTGGCCAGTCTGCAGCTGCTGAAGGGTTTAGCTGATGATTGAATTTAATCTGGTTTTCCAACTGTTACTGTGTTAAGCAGTGAGTAAACACTAGAAGTTCTCCACCATTTATATATACAGAGGGATTGAGCTCTCCTCAGAATTTACTGGAAAAGCTGTGATTGCCTTAAGAGACACAGGACAAGACACTAACTTCATAACTTTTTAACTTGAAAACTTCACTTGCTGACTTCTCCATGACAATTTGGATTATTTATGTATTACCTGATGAGTTATCAACTCATCAGCCTCCAAAAGAGAAGTTTATTTTTGATGATAATAAAGGACAGGTTATGAAGCTGGTGGAAACCTCCTCAAAGTTTTAGGTGCAAAGATCAGAGATCACTAAAACTAAAACTAGCAAGAGTTAAACTAGTTGCTACAATTCTAGATAAAATCCGGCTGGCAGGAAGACTCAGAAAAAAATGTTCCTTCTATTTCTCCCTATGGCATGGTAGAGCTGGCAGTTGGAGAGACAGTGAATATGGCTAATTGCACCTCCAAATCAATAAGCAAAACAGAGCATGGTGTGCAGGAAAAAATGACAAGGAACCTCATCCCCAGCCCACTGTTACTCTGTGTTCTGATTCCCTGGGTAGGCTTGTGCCTGCCTCCACTGCAGCAGTGACAGACTGATGGGGACTCCTGAAAACGAGAAATGGCTGAGAGATAGATGGCTTTATGCAGAACAACAACGTTATCTATTACCTTGACTAAGTAATTGTATTAAATTTTTAAAAAATTTCCTGTGTCAAAAAAGTTTCCAGACTGTTATCCCTTCCCCAGTTCAAGTGGAAAACAAACTGCCATTCAGCAACAGAGATGGGGTTGGATCCAACATAAACATATCTCTGCTAGGCATTCTCCATAGAACTGCACAGTCATTTTTTCCATATACAGTGGGAAAGACAAAGCCTCTGCTTAAAAGGCATTCTTCTCTAAAAAGGGGGAGGGCTACAGTGTTTTAACTGTCTGGAAGCGGGCTAAGAATCAGAGATTTATACCAGTCTCTAATTTACTTATTAGTGCTGACACTGAGTGAAAAACTTACAGATACTCACTGTTAGAAATAGAAAAAACTGCAGTTGAAAAAGTAGCTGGTTGATTTTCCTCTTTCAAAAAAAAAAAAAAGCCAAGTTTATTCAATTCACAGGAAAAGGGATAAATCTACATTGTTTCCTCATTAACCACCCTCCACCCAGTCCCCACTTACATGAAATGTACATTCTGAGTTAACTGAGACTCTCAGCTAAGTGAGACATAATCAGTTGACAAACTACAGTACTCCGTGAGAGACTTACAGATAGATACAAAGATTTTCAAGGGATGAAAAAGAAAAGTGGGCTTTAAAGCAAGTGCTACTGTGCTTGTGGGATGCTGTTAATACTGAGAAGGTAAATCTCAAGATTCATTTTCCCCCCTTCCAGATTTCTAATATTTCCTGGTTTGATTTTGCAACTCTTTGAAATGTTGGAATCACAGCAGAGAAAAACAGGGATCTGCTTGACCAATAGCCATAGCATCAATTAAAAGCCTATTAGAAAGAAACCCAAGCCAATATGAAAATCTTGAAAAATGAAGAGAAAGAGCTTTTATCCATCTGTGCCTCCCAAGGGTGGCCCAGCTACAGACAAGTGCTGGGGATGGCTGATGGGAAGATCCCATGTTTCTGGGCAGTTCTCAGAAATAGGGATTTCCTCCTGGATCATCCTGGCACTTTGCAAATGTGTGGGAAGGGAGTAAGACAGCTCAGCATGGTGAACTTTGTACTGCATGCCTTACATTCAGGATGAAGCTGGGCAGAGGCTGTGCTCTGAAAGGAGAGAGGAAAAGCCAGGGCTGGGGAGAAGGGGTAACCTGCCTTGATCTCTCAATGCCTCTGGGCTTGCTTCATCATAGGCATAGTCTGATAATGAAGAAATAAATTTTCTGTTGGCTCAAAGAGAGGGAAGAATCGATGCATCAAGAGAAAAACCCAACAATTTCTTTTCTTATCCCTCACAGAAATCCCTCACCAAACACCCTGTTTCCAGCTAACTTAAAAGTAATTAGCTGATGCCTTTGAGACCCTGATGAGCCTCTGCAGACTATCCTTGCCGTTGACTGGAAGTAGAGAGCCACAGAAAACCACAAACTTGCAAAAGGCTGAGCAGGATACGCAAATTCCCCCTGACCTTACACCATGTCTAGACCTCCAGTACCTGTCCACATCCCCCTGAATGGGTCTGTGCCAGGTACTGGTGCTCTGGAGACCTTGCCAACCCTCAATGGGCCAGGCTGTGTTAGCTTTTCTGGGCCATGAAGGATTCTAATAGCCAGGGTAGGGAAGGTTATGTTATATTTTGTACTGCTAGCTTTTTTTATATATTATTTTCTCTTTTTAGATACTGGATCTGGACAAATGCTTGCTTCCACAAAGTGCTTTTGAGGAAGGTCCCTGGAGCCAGGGAGTGGGGAGCACAGCATAAGGAAGTCATGAATGGCAGGCTCTCTTTGGCTCTCCATGGGCTACCATCCAGGCTCAGAGGTGGAAAACCACAGTAGGAAACCCATACTGGCCTCACCTTTGCCCTGGCAGAAAAGTCTGCTAACCTCTTGCCACTTAGAAGGTCTTTCATAAAAGAATAAAAGGATGCATTGTAGGGTGGTAACAGGGTACTACACAGCTCAGAAATTGTCTGGTTTAGGTGCTGGTTCTATGTAGCTACTTTTCCACTGGCAGCAATGGTCAAAGATTGAGTAAGCTAATTTTTATTCATTTTGTTGGGTAGGCAGAGTCAAACAATGGTTCTGAATCTTAGATTTTTAGTTAAAATATCTATTTTTAAGAACATATTCAAAGTTGTTCATCCAGGTAGAGCACTTTTTTGTTAATTATTTAATTATGTTTCAAATTAATTATGTACAAAATTAATTAAGGTATGCCAGTTCCTCTCATAGTCCCTGGCTTCCATATGTCATGACCTAAATAAAAACATTTTAGTTGTTCTTATAGTCTTGTAAAGTTGGAATAGTAATCTCTAAAACATTTTTCACAGCCCTCTCTCATTCTTTGACTCTTGAATGCTGTGGGTTTAGCACTGTTTCTTACTGGTTTGTCGCAAGAAAAAAAAAAAGGAGGTCTAGTATTTATGAAGTATTTATTTCAAGAAAATACCTATATAAAGAATTGCAAAGTACAAACAAATCCAGACAAAGCCAGATCATATTTACTGTATTTTAGTCAATCTCTTTTAATTGTCAAATACACACTTTATATATTCTGACTGACAGTTTGGAAAATCTGTTTGAGATTTTAATGACAAAGAATGAGATTTCAAAAACTTTGGAGCTCTAACAGCTTTGTGTATAATGCTATTCAGCAACTGTTGAATCTTGCATGAGGATGCATAACCCAAACATCCCCAGCTCATGGTGGTGTGTGAAAATGGACTGGGATCAGATCCAAACATTCAAGAGGACCAATTAAAATATAAAACCCGAAGGGTCTATATTTTGGTGTTTGAATCTAAGTCCAGAAGCAAGTTGTAAATTATCAGAGGCTGCTTATATGTTACTCAGAAACTACACCTCTTTTGCACAGCTCTTGAATGCTAGAAGCTCTAATTGTTATCAGTTTAAATCAGGCCAAGTTTCCTTTCAGAAAGCAATTCTTTCATTTCTTCTCATGCCCCCTGGAAAAACTGGACTTTTAATTCCTTCCTTGTTTCCCATGTTGTGAATAAGAGTGGCATAAAATGCCTTTTATTGGTTTTCACAGCCCAGAATAAGCTTTCGGGCACTTTGCTGGTACTTGCTCAAAAGTGTGTGGGGAATACACTGCAGTGGAATTTAAACTTTGTTTTCTGGTGGGTGTTTTATACATCTTCTTGAAATGGAGAAAATTTCCAACTATGCATCTGCTCTGTCTTGTGCTTCCATTTGCTGCAGCTTCCTATGATTCAAAAGGTTTGGGGACTGGTGGCGCTACTCCAAGCAGCTGATTTTCATTAAAGTTTTGATGAGAAACTTAAGTTGGAATCACAAACATCTGCAGTAAAACTTCCTCCCCACTAATAGATGCTTCTCAGAACATAACCTTGTTGTATCAGAAAGAAACAGCAGCTAGAAATCCAAATTGCACATTATAGGAGTTAACCTAACATAACCTCAAGGGTTTGAAGTGAATTAATTTAAAGATCTGCTTTTAAAAAGTGGATGCTGTTCACATTAGCTTACAGGAACATAAAGGTTCCTGTCAAGCTAAAACCCTTTTTGGCTCACACCTCAGGGTTAGGTCTTCTGCTGCTTCTTGTGGTACTAGTTTGTTTTGGACAGCTTAATGCTACAAGTAAGGATCAAATTGTGGTTTCTCTCATCAGTTTGCAAGATTTTCTGTTCCAGCCTTTTTGGGGAAAAGGAGTGAAGATGATTCAGTGATAGTTTGAGTCTTTGTTAACAAGTTGCTGGGACTTATGATTGCTGTCATTTTATGTATTTAATGTGAGCCATTTTAGAGAGGTGAGTTTGTCACAAGTCCCATACTGACCATTGCTTATCACTTTAGAGAATCAGAAAGCAAGCATCTCAAACACAGCTGCTTGCATTTTATCAGTAGCTGCTGGTAAAAGTCAGGTTGGAAAAAATAATTGTCGAATATGTCATTTTAACACAAAAGCTCCATCAGATAACTTCTGCCTCTTATTATCTCTTATAGTAAATGGCTAATTTTGACTTGACTATGATAATTGTTTCCTTCAAAGGACTTTTGCCTCTCTGCCTATCCCCTGAGCCAAAAACACTGATGCTGGAAACAGTTTTCCTCTTCCATCTGTCCAACAACATCAGGCCTTCCTTCACTCTGGGAATTGGCTTCCTGCCCTGTCCCAACTTCAATTTTTTTCTTTACTCTTAAGACTCTTGATTATCTCATTCTTGCTCTAATTTTTTCCTCTCCTTTGTCTTCCTGCTTCAGTTTACTTCCTTTCCCACTATTTACTTCACTTCTTCTTTCCATGGAGGACATTTGAGATTATCTTTTTTTGGCTTGGCAGATGTCTCCACAGAATGTCCATCTTCCCTTTCTTCCCCTAATCCTTCCCACACAAATCTCCTATACTGGTCTCTGGCCTCTTGCAGTCATTTATGTCAGAATGAAATGAATATTTTACTGCTTGTCACCTTACATTCATGTTACATTAAGAAGAGTGACAACAAAGTGTGAATCACAGAGAACCATTTGCGATACTCTCTAGTATTTGAGGTCTTGTACCATTTTTTATTCTTACCTTAGACTCTGTAAGGAACTTTCTTCCTAATGGGGAACAAAATCTACACCTATATAATTAAAACCATTATATCAGTGGAATTCACAAACACAAATATTGACAGTGGCAAGCTTCAGACCCAAATGGTAATGTTTGACCTTTCTCTTAGTTTAGAGGCACATGTTTGACAGTGGGATATAACTGTTCTCAGAACTTCTGGTTTTCAATTTTACCTCTGTGCCTCACCAAACCTGGAAGTGTCTCACCATTCCCTTTCCTCTGCTGTGTCCAAACTAGTGAATGGAGAACTAAAACAAAAATCTCTGATGTTTGCCACTTGCTTGTCTGCTTTCATTTGATATCTGCCTGTTTTAAGTCCTTTGCTTCTATCTCTTATGAATCTTCCTTATAAAATATTTTAATCTATCCTTGTTTGGAAAAGCTGATCTCTGACTTCACGCCACCAACTGCTGTTGGATTGCACTGATGAACTGGATCCAATGCTCTGCACTCACTCTTTTCCTCTCTGTCTCCCCATAACATCAGGATTTGGCACTGTAACGTCTCCCTACCTCCCCCTATTATCTTTGTGAGCCAAGAAACTTAGTTTTCCTAAATAGCTAACAAGTACTTTGAGTACTTAAGAGTGCTTTTCATATTGATCTGCCTCTTCATGGACAAGCCAACACAACTGAATAAAATCACTAGTGCTTAATCACTTTTGAAATGAAAATTTTTTACTAACTTGTAGTTTCAACCTAGTCACCTTCAGTTTCCAATTGTTGCATATGCCAAGACCTTAATTTATTAGACTAACAAGCCCATTGTTATTTTTTTTGCCTGTGTAGGTACTTACACAGTAAGTTCAAATTTTTTTCTTAACCTCCCTCTGAGTTGGCAAATTGGATTGCAGACTCTCTCAGCTATCTTCAAATTCCTAACACTATAATCCTTCTCACAATACTTTTCTGAATCATTTTAATCAATTCATAAGCAATTTTTTTTCTGAAAGAAGAGGCAGATATCTTATTCCATGGTGGTCACTAACAATGCTCCTTATGTAGGAAACACAACATTTAATTGTGTGGAATCTAGTCCGGTTAATTTAAACATCTACTTTAGCTGATTTATAAGCTGTCCTGAAGCAAGCATCCAACAAAGTTCTTAAAGAGGAAGAGACTCCTTTGAGCTTTTCCAGGAAACACTGCTAGGAATTAGAGGCTTAAAAAAATCTACTGTCTCCACTATTGTATGGGGAATTTGTTTTTTTACCTGAAGACAGTCCACGATTCTGACTGAAACATCTAGGAACAATTTCTGTGCCTAATTTAGGTATTCTGGATCACATAATGATTAAGAATGAGGGCACCAAGGTAGTTGACGTTGCCTGAAGTTGAACTCATATCCATGGTGCTCTCTGTGCATGAATACAGCATAGCATTAAAAATGTAGTTCTCTTTTCTTAAGAGGTTTTCATTCGAATCCCAGAGGAAAAAAAAAATGCAACAAAAAGCAAAGCTCTGCATTAACTTTAATTCTGAATTTTTAAATCACTTCTCCCAGTTCCTCCCAGTTTAGAGTTGCCACACATGGTAAAGGAAGAGGATTGGAAAGCTAAGAAATATTCACTAATATGTATTTACATTAATTAAGATCTCCTGCTGTTCTATAGGTTCATAATATCAAACTCTTACTGGGATTTAAGAACATCCCACCAGTTACATCTCGGAAACTCCCACCGGCGTGTTTCATGTTGCAGCTGACTGTCACCACAGACCACAATGAAGCCCCATCTGCAGCTTTGTAACTCTGCCATGTGAAACTGCCCCTTTTGTACAATTTGGCACTATTTGACATGACTAACAGCCTCTGTCTGCTCAGGGGAGCTGTAGCCCTGAGTCAATATTTAGACGAAGGAGCTGAGTCAAACCGCGCTGTTTTTAAAGGGAGTTTATTCTGCGGTTCACTGTGAGCTGTGGGTTAAGCACCCGTGCTTCAAAAGAGGCTAATTCAAACCTGCTGGGATAACCCTGGTCATAGGCTGAGGAAGGGGAGGTCAGCTGTGGGAGGGAGAAGCTCTTTGAGGACCAAAAGTCATGTTCCTTCCTTGGATGAGAGACTACCAAACCATCACTCTCTGGCCCCTACATCAACCTCCAGGCTTAAAGCCTGCTCCTCCAATCCTGTTACCAACCACACACATGGATCAATGAGTAAGCAGGGTTCTCAATGTTACAGAGCCATCTGTCCATCCCAAAAAAAGCATCCTAATGGGCCTCCTTGGAAATTGGCATGGAGGTGAGGCCTGAAATATGCAGCTAGCAAGGGATCTTGAAGTCCCTGCTTCTTCCTCAGGAAACCATAGCATTCTGCAGCCAAGGGCTTTGGCGTGATGATACCAGGCACAGTCATCCAGTTATAACATGGGATCCAGAGTCTAAGTGCTGCCATTGCATGGGCTGAAGTAAACTACCAGAGGAAACACCAGTTACTGAGTCTATTACGTTGGCCTGAGCAAAAATTTAGGAAAGATTGCAATTGTTGAAGGAACCCAAAGTGTCATTCCCCTACAGTGTCCAGTATATCTCACAGTGCTTTCCCAAGGTAAAATCTAATATATTTATGTAAAGAAATATGAACTGTGTCTTTGGAAAAACCATACTATACTATCATATATAGAAAGACTAATAATCACTTGTGCTCATTATCCCATTAAAAACAGCTACAAAACCCATCCAGCTCTTAAGTCAGGCATTTCATTGAGGGACTTTCCATGCTGTAAGCAACAGGTGGCAATGTAGCTTCCTGGGGCTGATCCAAGGCCAGAGGACAAAATCTGTACATCCCACATCATGAAGCCTGTCCGAAAACTAGGATGGTTCCTGAGAATCCTTATGCTGAGCAAAGCGGGGTTTAACCTTCAGTTTTCTCACACAACTCATGTTTCATGCAGACTCTCTGGCGGGGTGGGCAGGCGTTTCCTGAGGCTGTCCAGCTGCTTGGAGCAGGGGAATGAGCTCTGCCCAGCCCTGCAGCAGCCCTGGCTGTCTGAAGGCTTTATGCCCTTATTTCCATGGCTGTTAATTCTGGCAAGTGGAGGATAGGTGGAAAATCAGCCGTGTGATATTGGAGATTGCGATCTTGATATTGTCACAGTGACACAGCTGTGCTAATCTCACCTCATTTTTGGATGTTATGCTAGAAGAACTACTCTTTCCCTTCCCATGACCTTATGGAACTCAATTAGCCTCCTGCTTTGCATCTACCACGCATGAGATATTACTGTGTTCTGTCCATCGTTCCACTTCCAACCTTACCCCACCCCCTGCGTATGCTGGAATAATTTATTATTTCCTCAAGCTGTATTTTTGAGTAGCCCATTCCTGATACAGTGTTGCTAAAATGAAGAGTGTAAATCAATCTCAAAATAACAGGGTTTGCGGGAAAATTTTCCATATTAAAATTGCTTCTCATATCTCTCTAATTTCATTTATCACTAATCCCAATCACATAATTTTTGGAACTTAAAATCTCTGCAGGTGTGTTCTCTGCAGGCAGTTTCCTAGATGCATTTTATTTATCATCCCCTGCTTTCACTGTGAAAGCAAACTTCAGATTTTGGAGGCGGATGGCATTCAGAGGCAAAAGCACAAACTTCCACAAGACAGAATTTGCCATGAAAAGACAGACTCTTTTGGGAAATTTCAGTGAATTACAATTGCAGGAATTACAAGGCAAGCAGAAAAGTGTTGTGACAATTAACTCTTGTAAAATAGCTCTGTTTGGACAGGCCTGTTTAGTTATGTTGGCAGGAAAGTCAGAGACATTCTAAGCCAGCTTCACAGTAAAGTACAGCAGCTGTCTGCTCACAGCAGGCAGGGCATGTGTACATTTTGAAGTCTGAGCTGTATCTCTCCAGTCCCGAAATGCAACGTCTCAGACCAACTCTCCCCCACCCCCAAATCCTCCTGTATCACTTTTAGGCTCAAATGAGTAAGCTAACGTTAACCAGGTGGGAGCTTTGACACAGACAGGTGAAAACAGAAAATTGCAGACACTAGAGAGAGAAGGGAATTACTGTACCTCAGCAAAAGGCACCCAACTTCCAGTAGCTACTGCCTGCTGCTGCCCTCTGATAACAGTGGCTTCTTGCGTGCTGACCGCTGAGCTACCTTCAATGTCAAACTGAAAAACGCTTCCCTCACTCGAGGCTGTGCTGGAGGAGAAGCATCTCAAAAAGAATAATACAGGAGAAACCAGGGGCCAGGCGGAGATCAAAGCCATTTCCTCCCCTTACATCCAGCAGTGGTCTTCTAGCGTCTCAGTAATTGTTTACCCTCTTCTGCAATCAGCCCCCCTTGGCTTGGTGGTGCCTCAGTTATTTTAACTTTCTTTCAGCATTCAGTTTCCAGATGTGGCACTTCAAGGCAGTCTAACCGGATCCCGATTTAAAAGAGGGGAAAAAAAAAAAAAATAAAGGAAAAGAAGGGAAGAAAAATGCTTTTGCTGCCTCTCTCGTTCTCTCTCCGTGCCTGTGGCTCCTCTTTTTCCCCAGAGGCTCCAGCACAATAACATACAGATGGGCAGTGCTTAAGCAGAGTGTCAAACAGAGATTGTATTCCAGGAAAGCACCGCTAGCTCTCCAGCCACCTTATCTCCCCCTGTCAGGATACAGACTGACGCTCCATTCAGTGCTCTGGCTTCCTTCACATGTTCACATCATTCCCTTTTTTACCTTTCGTGTGGAGACCCTCCCACTCAAACTTTACTGTTCAGAAAGTGAGGTCACCCTTTCCTCCCTCTCCACGCCAACCCCCCACTACTCCATTCGACTGCTCCAAACAAATAATTGACTCTCCTGACTGTTTATTTTTTAACATCTCCAGTTTATTCAGTGGAAGGCAGAAAGGTGCCAAATTTATTAAAAAAAACTCGCTAGACTAGCCATTCCTTATGTCACGGGGGAGGGGAGGCTGTGGGCGGGAGGAGGAGGAAGAGGAGGAGGGAGACTGCCTGGCTGTGCCATGGGCTAACAGGGCTAAGTGGTTTCTCTAACATGCTTCATTCAGTCCCTTTCCCTCAAGCCCACCTCTCAGCTTCTCGTTGGCTCGTGAAAAAGTATATAGTTCACTGCGATTTTGGAAAATGACTTCATTCCTCAGACTCATGAACTTTTATTTACAAAGAGCATCTTGTATTCCTGTTTCAAGAGATGCTTTGTGAGGCTCTGGTAACAAGGCTTGCAGTGTGTAAATGAAAGAGAGCTGAATATGTTGCCCACAGCTCACTTCATTTTGTGACTACAATCTCAAAAAGACAAGACAGCAATCCTTGCTAGGTTTTGGGACCAAGTCAGGGTATGATTATACTAATGTGCACTACTCTAGCCAAGGGGTCAGCACCCTGTCCATCAGTGGTCCTGAATGCAGGGAGCACCATTGGCCAGTCAGGCTTCTTTCTTAAAGCTTTGCAGAAATTGGCTTACCAGGTTTCATTTTGAGAGTGGATTCCTTCTTTTTCCCTCCCTTCACCCTTTCCTTTCTGGTTGAAGGTATTATCAACCAAGGAAGCAGCCAGTAGAGATTTAAGCCTAAAATGAAGACTTTTGATGATCTATTAAATTCCATACACCTGTGTCTACAGTCTGGGGCCCATAGATGCTGTACAGAGGGACATAAGGAATCTCACTGTGAAGAAACTCTGCCTGATTCAGAAAAGGCACAGCTGAGTAGGCAAGACCACTCAAGCTTGTGGGACAAAGTATTCCCCCAGCAGAAAAGAAAATGCTGTGTGACACAAGGGTATGAGGCTCAGGACCAAGGTTAGGAGGAGGAAGTAAAAGATATAAATGGCAGTTGAAGGTAACTCCATCCTGAGAGGAATAGAAGCAGCTCTCTGTTAGCTGAAACTGATGTGGTGGCAAGCATACAGTCCTCCCAGAGCCTGAGGGTGAGATGTCACGGCTGCTAGGACTTTTCTAATTCTTTCTGGTATTGGCAGTCCTGGAAATGGCCTGTAACAGGTCTGAAGCAGGAAGCAGAAGAACAGGGAGGCTCCAGGCAAGGACTTGAGCATCTCATTAGGCCTCCTGCTACAGGGACAACCTTGACGTGTAAAGATAATATTAAAGCAGGGCTAAGAAACAGAACAAAATATCTTGACAGTAAGTGATAGAATTGCAATTCCTATGGTAGCAGTGGAAATTTTTAACTACCCATCACATTACCATAATATGTGTGAGAAAATTTTTTTGGATATTTTTTGTTTTTTGAATAACCAACCAGTCTTCTACGTCTGCTCCCAGGCATTTGGCAGAAGGCTGGCCAGCTTGATAAGGCAGGCTTTAAACTGGAAGACCTGGGGGTTGGTGTGCAAAGTAGGAGTGCTCACAGCATCACATCCAGGTGGGAATAAGCAGGCCAGCCACAGCCGTGGCAAATGTTCCTTAGCTGCCTCTCAAGCTGAGAAGCAGAAGGCCAGACACCTGAAGGGTGTGCACAGCTCTTCATGGGACACTGGCATGCTCCATTAACCGTCTGCAATGCCTGCACACGAGGCATGCAGCATGGGGAATAAACACGAGGAGTTAGAGCCTGGGAGCATTAGCAGGGCCATGACTCCATTGCAGTCAGAGATGTGGTGGGACAGCTCGCATGACTGCAGTGCTGTCATGTCTGTCCTTGTATTTTACTGAAAGACAGGCCAGCAAGGTGAGGTGGTGGAGTTGCTGTTTATGTGAGAGCAAATTGGATGGATGGAATTCTGCCTAGCCGGGGAGGAAGAATGAATCAAGAGCTTATGAGTAAGAATTTACTTGGGTGGCACTGTTGTGGGTGTTTGCTAGAGGCCACCTGGTCAGGAAGAAGCAGCATCATGGGCCTTGCTCCGTGCAGACAGCTGACCATCTGCACCCTGCACATTCCATTGAGGGACTTCCTTCAGGTATTCATCTGCTTCACCAGAGCAAGAAATACCATTAGAAATGCCATTAAGGATGCTAAGATTACAAGTTCTTCAAGTAAATTCTGGTGTTTTTTTGCAATACATAGCAAGTAACAAAATGAACTTCAGAGTATGATGAAGGTGTCTCGCCTAGTAGGTTAATAATAATGCAAAATGCCTGAAACACATTTATAGAAAAGAGAAAATATATTCTTGAAACGGGCAAAACTTACCAAGTGAAAAAAACAATTGTTATCCATCATATTTCTTTATGTAAAATCAGAACAAAAATATTCATATCCCTGTAAAAGAGTTCACCATGCTAATTTACAGCAGTTTGAGAGAGGAAATATTATAATTATTCTCAGGATCAAAGTCTTAAAAGGAGGGAGATGTCTGCTAAATGTATTTTAAAATCCCAGACTGGCCTAAGGCATTAAAAATCTGAAAAATTTGATGTTGTGATTCTATATAATAAAGAAAATACAGATAACTTCAAATGGTAGAATTACTAAGTAATGAATAATTTATTCTAAAGAAATAAAAAAAAAAAAAGACCACAGCTCACAAGATTTGTCTCCCCAAATATATTGGTCCCACACAAGAAAAAATATGACCAAAGTCTTTTGAGCAGAAAACATTATATATATTTCCCTAAATATCACTATACAGCAGAACAGCTTGCTAAAAACCAACTGCTTACAGAAGCAGTTTTCTGCATTTAATTTTAAATACTTTAAAAGGCTGTATTCCTTTCCAAAAAGTGCAGATTTGTGTAAAAATTGAAAAACATTAAAAAGGATGCATAGAGTTCTTATGAAATATAAACCTTTAAATATAAATTTGTGTTGTGACAGAGTTCCAGTTTCTTTATCTTTGGCAGAGATGATGCAGCTGTGATACATAAGCAGCCTGAGATTTGGAACAGGACTTCTTCAATATGTCAGGGAGCAGAAACAGGAGTTTCTGCTCC
>VZTT01075728.1:71869-90495 GCA_013400855.1 Buphagus erythrorhynchus
TGTTGACAAATTTTATAGATAAAAGCAACACATTGCATCATACGGAAGAGAATAGGTGGCCCTGATTAACAATGATCCCACTAAGACAAATCCTTCTCTTAAAATAAAGACCTATCTCAAACTAGATTTCCTTATATTTTTTCCTTTTGCTCTTCTCCTTGTAAATCTTCTGAAATCTCCAGAAAGGTACTTCTTAACTTGTTAATTCTTCATGATGCCACTCGTGTCCTTACTGCCTCTGAAAATTTGTTGGAGAGTCCTCAAATCTACAGCAGTTCCTTTGTAAGGCTGCTCTTAGTTGAAAGGTTCCTCCTGTTGATTGTATCTTGTCTCCTTCACTGAAACCTTGGACACGATGGGCTAGCTGCTCTTCCTGGTCAAGACAGGAAAGCTTTACTGTAGCAACAACAAGACCAAAGAATGCAAAGCAAAAAAAAAAAAAACCCCCACACAAAAAAAACCAAAACAAAACAAAACAAAACAAAACAAAACAAAACAAAACAAAACAAAACAAAACAAAACAAAACAAAACAAAACAAAACAAAACAAAACAAAACAAAACAAAACAAAACAAAACAAAACAAAACAAAACAAAACAAAACAAAACAAAACAAAACAAAACAAAACAAAACAAAACAAAACAAAACAAAACAAAACAAAACAAAACAAAACAAAACAAAACAAAAAAAAAAAAAACCCCCACACAAAAAAAACCAAAACAAAACCCTACTTTATTTCTAAGCAGATATTCTCAACTTCTTTGTGGTACTCATACTCTGATTAACTGACATACTCAGTGCACTTCACCACAGTGCAGTGTTTCCCTATGCATTATGCTTTGACCTATACCGACCTCTTTCCTCTCTGTCTGGAGTCTTTAGACATTTCCCTTTCTCTCCCAAATTGTTTGTCTAATTCAAGCTGCATATCACTACTTTTTTTTTAAAAAATTCATTCTCCCTCCTGGGAAGCTTCCCCACCCTTCCTCATTGGTTGTTTGATCATAATAATGGAACATTGGCAAAAGAAAACGAGTTGCATAAAAATCGACACTGAACTTTAAACCTCTGTAGAAGTGCCCATAAAATAGCTTTCCAAAACTGAAAAAAAAGCCTCCACCCAAAAGCCCAGATCCTGGAAAACTCTCCCAAATCTAACAGTGCTTAACTTAGCCTTGGATATGAAGTCACACAGAAGTACATATTCCGGCTTACTGCCAAAATGCTTCCCATGGATCCTCCCAGGTCAGCACAAAGAAGAAATTGTCTCAGATCCCTTCAAGTTTTCCTCTGCACTCCAAGGACATGCAGGTGGCAAGAAGGAGTATGTCGCCTGCAGCTGACAGCAGAAATGTGATCTAACAGAGAACTGAAGCAATACTGAGATCACCAGCAGTTTAACTAGGGCAGCAAAGCTTTTGGTGTAGCTTGTTTTCTGGTGAGTTTGGTGGGTTTTAAAGCCTCCTCAAAACTCTGAACTTCCCCTGACATGTCCCTTTGTGCTAGATGCAGCAGAGAGATAGTGGACTTGCAAGAACATTCTTTTCCAACCCAGCATGTCCCATAGGAGGGCATCCCAACACCAGCTAGCTCTATGTGCTCAGTCGCTCCCTTTTTAAAGCATTGCCAGTTTTAAAATTGTTCTGTGCTTGAAAACCAGCCTTAGTTGCCTTGCATAGAAAGCCTAAAATGCAGTCAAAAACTTTTCTACTGTGATGGGAAAAAGAAAGTTTACCCTATAACACAAACAGTGCAGCAAGGCAGATCTAGACTTCTATGTCTTGATTGTTGTATCACACCTATTACCTGTCAGTATGATCTGATGGGGATGTTTTCAAATCCTTGGTTTCCCTAGTGCTGATTTTTTTTGTTGTTGTTAAAGTGGAGGGACCTGTGAAGGTGCTTTGTCTTAGATTATTGGTTTTGGATGCTAAAATTACTTCCCCTGAATGGCCCAGTAAGCAAGGAGGAGGAATAAATTTTGATTGCACTCTGCCACCTGTACTCCTGACAGCTTAATTTATTAATGTCAAGTCTGCAGGCACTAAATGAATGCTCATGAAAGTCTTGACTATCTGATGAAGGGCACTGGCTAGTATGATGCAATTAGCTGAGCTCATCGATTATGATGGACAGCTGGAGCTCTCTGAGTTTTTCTGAAAGGGCTTAATCAAAAGGCATCAGAATAATAGAAGCTCTCTACATGAGAAAGGCAATGAATTAAGGCAGTTAATTAGAGTTTTTTTAAAGTTATTGTGTTTATTATACTTTCTATTTGGCCTTGACATTTAAGTCTCAACTACAAGTGAACATAACTGTACTGCTTATTTCACTGCAATCAAAAACAGTTTTAATTTGCATAATAAGCTGAAAGTATTCCTTTGAAACTAAGACCTATAATAAAATCCTGAAAAAATTCTCACACAATTTTGCAGGAATTTCATATTTTCTCTTAAAAGCAAGGATGATGAAAGTTATTTTCATGTAGAGTAAACACTGTTTTTCAGATTTTTTAAAAAACTTTTTTGTACTTTATTGTTATTTTCACCCTGGCCAACTGACAGGTTCGATAGAATAACAAAACAATTCCCTTTGACAGGAGGCACAATACAGGCTCACCCAACTTGTCTGTTAGCAACAGAGCTGGCTGAGCAGCTGTCCCCTGTCCCACTGCCAGGAAATGCTGACAGCAACAGCTACACCATTTCAGCTGCTAACTGGCTCCATAGCAAGTTTTGATGGTAATGAATTGCGTAAGTGCTACCCAGATCTGTCCAGATCTGAGGAAAAAAGAACAGCAGCTTTGGGATGTTGGCTGTTTTGAGAGAGACCCAGCACCACAGAAAGTTTCTTTCAAATGTGTGGGTCACGCTCTGCCCGTAGTGACTTGACTTGGTGCCATAACACAAATCAACCATGCTGCGTTTTCTGGTAAAGCAGAATGAAAAAGAATTTAGGAGACACCAGCACCTTTCAGCTGGCACAGAGTGTTTTGCTATGACAGCAGCCAGCCACGATGGAGCCAACAGACAGAGCAGTGTGCATGCATGTTGAAAATTGGCTGATTTAGTTGCTTACCCACATGTACAAATGAATCCTGGTAGCTCCCTAATTGCCAAGCTATTAGCTATGCAGTCAGGCAGCTCCAAGACTAAGCAAGTCCCTTCAGTTTCAGACACTTGCTTTCATAGCTGTGAGGAAATCCACGTTGCTTTGTCCACTTTTATTAAGCTATGGGAGATCTGAATGTGTAAGTGTGTGTGCAGGCACTGTGTAAATCTCTGAGCAGATCAGTGCTGTGAGGGAACTGCCCTTAGGTACCCAGGGTGTGTGCATGACCAGGGACAGCTGATTCTCCTCTGGTGTCTTAGGCAGGCTTCACCTGTAACAGGAAAAGCCATTTGCCTTTCACAAGAATCAGATGCTTTACTTGGTGGCTTTTGCTAAGTAGCAGAAAGTTATAAACTTAAACCAGGATGTTCACAAATGTGATGTGGTGAGTTTTAAAGGCAGATCTGCTACACACTGGTGAAGGTACAAGCTATTGTTTTTTGGGAAAACTGCCCTTTTGATGTCTCCTCAATTGTGCATTGGAAGTTTAGGCCTGCAGGGAAGGTCTCACAACTAGATTCCTGACATTTTAAGAAACACTGGGCAGTTTAGATACCTTTAAAAATATTTCTTTGGATTTCTCTAAGCTTTGCACTGAGCTCAGGTGATTCTCCTGTGCTGGGCTCACAACACCTTTTTGAGAAACTGCTCTTCATAATTAAGGTGAAGGATTTGACAAGACCTGATTTCTGATCTGCGAGTGTTTAACAACCCTAATAAATGGGTCATCCTTGTCTGTACTGACTCTGTACTGTAAACCAGTCTGTGACTGCAGGCTATCAGGCCAGTTGGAATAACAGCCTTTAACCATGATGAGTGTGGATGGATGCCACTTGCATTCCAGTTTCAGTGCTCCCCTTCTGCTCCCCACAGAGCTCTTTGCCATGTGCTGTGTGAACGCAGCAATCCAGTCAAGCTGCCATCTGTAGTGTGGAAGCAGTCAGGGGCAGAAGACTCACCCACACAGAATCAAACGAGTTCACCAGTGATTCAATTCTATGCTGTGAGGCACAGCCACACTGCTCAGGTTCTATATTGATTTTAAAAGCAACAGCAGTAGATGTGTCCTAGTTCTCCTGATTCAGTCTACTGGATCATTCCATCACACATTCTGTGTCTCTATAATATCAGACATTATCCTCATAATTGATGGGAAATTCAAATGAGGCTTGTGTGGCCAGTATCATTCTGATAGCTCCTGACAAAGCTACAGAATAAAAAAAAAATATATATATTTCTGCTTATGACTAATCTAATACATTTGTTAAAATTCCTGGTCTGGAGACAACAGTAAACCCACTAGCACTTTGATGGCATTCCCATCATGGTTTTCACCGAAACCAACACTTTCTTTAGTGACTATCACTAATTTCCATAGCTAAGAAATTACTTTTAGCTGCCAAAAAAGTTTTCTTCATTATCATTTAGGTATTTTTCTTACTTGCAGGTGCAAAAAGCTGTCTTTAGGCTTCTATTTCCTATTCCCTATTCTCTGTTTTTTCAGTTGATGAGCACAGGTAGAGCTTCAGATTGCTTTTCTATTTCTGTGACAATCTCTCATGACCTTTCTCTAGCTCCAGATCTTTTCAGGGTTTGCAAGTGCTTGAACCAGACAATACAGTGTTTTCTTAAATTTTACTGGTGTGACAGGAATATTCATGGCTGCTGCAGTGTCTGCATTTATTTTATCCACAGCAGTCAACATCACACTTGGCTACTTTGGAAATAGACTCTGTGTTTTCATGCAAATCATAAGATTTGCATGAAAGACTGGATTGTTCATACAGGCCATCAAATTTAACAAAGGAAACTTCCCTTTTTGATTGCATTTGCAGAAAGGCAAAATTAATTGCTGTGGGCCTCATACGGTGATTTCTCAGTGCTTGCTGGGACAGAGCAGGTTTTCCTGTGGATCAAATCAAGATATCTAAAAGTCTTTGGTTTGCCAGTTTCCATGAGACACTCCAGCCTGAGTCCTCTCTTAGAGCAGTTGATTTAAACATTGTTCATCATACAAGTTATCCTTTTATTTTTTAATTCTTTTATCTTCTTATTATGTCAGTGGTTCACACCCTCTCCTGGATCACCATGTAACTGCTTTGATCTGAGGATGTTATTCTGTGCTAAAACACTCCCTTAGTTAGCTTTCTTTGATGCAGCAAACCCAGAAAGTTTAAATAAAGATTTTAAGCCAATAAAGCTGCGTTTCAAGAGCAAAGTTTTGACTGCCATTATCTTGCATGAGATGTCCAGTTTATAGGGTTATATTTTTAGGCTACATGCTTTAGGCTAGATTTCACAGTTTCTGGACTTGTGCATTAGCCCTGAAAGTTCAGCTCTGGAACCTCTGTCTTGTTGCCCACCTGTTGTTGGTTAATGGTGAATTTAGGCTAACCTGGATTGCTTGTGGTAACCTAAAGTTATTGCTCTTGACAGCAGAGAAAAAAGCAAGCAAAATACAAGCAACTGGGTTTTAAACTTTCATTACAAATTTGCCATGCAGCTTTACTAGTGCTATCAGGAATAGAAAATTGTGTCATGAAAGAAAAGAAGAACCTTTCCATAGGTTTCCTTAGAATATCTTAAAAATTATTTATAAAACTGTTCCTCTTGTATAGAATTATATGGGATAATAAAAGCCCCCAAAAAAGGGGCTTGAAAACAATAGGAAGTTGCTCTGGCAGGTCTTTTCATGAGTAGTTTCTGAACAAACTTGCTACATATTTACATAGGTCTGCTGACAATTTCATGGTGCTTTAGTCCAATAGAACTGTTCAACATGATGAATGTGATAAGCAGAATACACTGAATGCAGTCATCAAATGTCAGCTTAGTCAGATTCTTACTGTGCTGCTCTCACTCTTCTACCTATCTGCCTTTAAGCCTTATTTTCAAACTCCCTGAGAATTTATGCTGCTCTAAGTCCAGGTACTAGCACTGGCCTTTTTCTGATGCTGTGCTGAGCCCGTTCAGGGAGCTGAAGAGGAAAGAAGACTAACCCTACAAAGCACAGCAAATTGCTTTCAGTCCATGTGGCTCCCTGAACTTGGTTGCTAAGAGATCAGCAAGCACTACTGCTAGTGCAAGTTGAATGAACAGTCTAGGAAAAAAAGCTGCGTTTCAAGAGCAGGGTATCCTAAATCTTACCTGATAATTGGCTTCTAAATGAAGGGATCATTCCGAAACCTTGGTCAGGATTCATCAATTTCTTTACTCAAATAACTTGCTTGCCTTTTTCCCAACTGCAGTTTGTTGGGCCTCATTAAGACACACTTTGATGAAATAAAATGCAAACCAAATAGCTGAACTGACTTAATGGATAACGACATGTCAGTAAGAAAATGTAAGCAAAATGTTTGAAAATATAACAAGACTGCAATCTTTTAACCAGGTCATGTGGGTCATTTAATAGTTCTGACAAATGAACAGAGAAGGTGATGTCATAACCCTTCTGGAATCCATAGGGATTTTTTGATTTACTGGAACCAGGATTTGACTGCAAAGATTTTTTCTTACAACATAAAGCAGAAGACCAGAATTTACTCTCTGTGAATTTACAGTGGCCACAAAGTTGAATATACAAATATATCTCTATAAAAGGGGCTCACAAATGCAAAACCAAAATGCAGATTAAAAAGAAAAAAAAAAAAAAGAAAGGGAGATAAACTTCTAGAATCAAATCAGAAGACATTAAATATTTACATGATGATCATTGCTACAAGTAGTCCCAGAAAACAGTTGATGCTTAGGAGGAAAGGGATGCTTTGTGAAGCACCCATTTAACCTTAATAGATCTTAATAAATCTATTTAATGGATGTTATATATATCTAGTATATTTATATCTATATATATCTAGTTTAATGAATGTTACTCCTTATCTGCTAAAAGAATTATCAGTATGAGTGAAAGACTTTACCAGGTGATTTGCTGGGATACAACACAATACAGATGATTAAGCCCAGAATTTTCATTCCTGTATTCTTATATTTATTTGAAAAAATCACGGAAAGATTCAAAAATGTGTAGGGAGATTACAAGACAGCGGACAATATCTACTGTCTGACAGAGACAGCTCAGATATTGCAGCTCATCCCTTTCTCTGACAGAACATTGTCAAGGTCAGGCTATTAGTCTGACACAGCATTGATTGTTTGGGCAGAGGAGAAACAACCTTTGCAGCACAACTATGTCAATTTGAATATGAGTAATGTTTCTCAGCACTTAATCTGGGAAAAATTCTCAAAGGTCAAAGCTTCAACGTGGAATAAAAGAGGAAGTTTCAGAGCAGTTTGGCAGTCAAGACTGAAAGCCAGAGCACAACTGAGCCTCAGCAAACGTGATTGATTCTATTAAAAACAACAGAAAGAAAAGAAAAAGATGGTTTTAAACACTGGCTGTATTTAGCAGAGTGTATTGTTGGTGTTCACCCTGTATTAATCCACTCCAGAGACTGTGCCAATACACAACACTGCTGTTTTTAAAAGCCTAGTGTTTGGCAGCTGTTTTTCTTGTACAGAATCATGGAGAACTGGGATTACATCTTTTGCATCACCCTCCTGCCCTCTCCCCCCCACAAATGCATCCATTTCCTTTCAGCAGTATTGTAACTTAATTCTCTTACAAAAGGAAGAAGTGGAAATGAGAAGGAGGAAGAACAAGAAGAGGAAAATGTCAACACGTAAAAATGCTATGGGTTTAATTTGGTCTAGAAAGAGACTTCACATGTCTGGAAGCACAATAGCTCTTTCAAGGCCAAAATTATCCTTGTATGATGACCTTTGAAGCGGTCGCCAAAGTTTTATAAGAGGGATCATGTCATGGCTTGGAACTGGAATGTGTTTTCAAGTGCAGTGACAGCTTCATTGTTAGCTTTTTCCTGCTAATTTTCTCTGGCTCCTGATGAATTCAGAGAAAGTAGGTATGATAAGAAACTGGAATTTCCCACCTTTTAGTGAAGGTCTCCTCCTCAATGGCCATAATCAAATGATGAGTGGGATCCTGGGATATGGGACTTCACTGAGGTCACTGGAGCTGGAGTACTTTTCAGCAGTAATGAGCAGCAGTAACTGACTGGAAACATCTTTCCTACATTTCTCAAGTGAAAAGAATTCCATCACACACCCTGAATCATGGGAAAGACATAGATTCACAGAGATACCAGGACATTAAAATATTCTGTAAGTGATTGCATTGTAGGCAATGTAAATATTTTTGACCTCCAAGAAGGTGCAATTCCAAATTGACTTTTAGGCACTTATAGGTGGTTTTCCTCTTTCTTGTCTCTCTTTGGCAAATGTCTCCCAATATCCTTAACAAGATCCTCCTTTCAAATGGTCTGAAGTAAGAAGAGCAAAATGAGGAAAGGTTGGCAACTATTTTCTTAATTATTTACTTTGCATTCTGAGGGAGAGAAAAACCAATATAAACTTATAGTATTCTCTAATATGTTTGTTTATATATCCTAATAAAGGATAGAAAAAGGGGTTGTTTTGCCATGTAAGAAGTCAGCATTGAATCTTTAGACCCAAATATATTGACTGTAGACATCTTTTGACTAAATGTTTGCTAGAATACTTTGTTTCATTCCAGAGGTAGACCGGTAGGGAAGGAAAGAAGCTCACACACATACAAAGGTAGCATGGACTCACAAGTTTATTTCCTTGTGTAATGCAGATGTCATTGCTTAGTCTAATGCTGATAGTAAAAAGTGCTACCAGCATCAGGAGTTTGGTACAGGATATTTTGTGTTTACTCTTAAAATGGAAACCATATCCATTTTAGACTTTATCCAGAATGGGCCCATGGCTACTGATTACCTGTAACATGCAAGTTTCCCTGATTCTATGCACTGAGTCTGCCTAAAACACAAAACTGGGCTGTATACATGTATAAATAAAGTTTTATTTGGAGACAGAAGCAGCACAGCATCACCTTCAGAAGGAAAACTCCTGTCACAACTGAAGTCTGTTTAAAGTGCTCTCCCTTCAGTTTCCTTGGCTAAAGACTACTTCCTGCCTGGCCATGAAATATTTGGAGGCTGAATCACTTTCTTAACCAGCACACTGCTGCTTCTGTAACACTTTCTCAATTGGAGAAATGCATGAGAATGGACTCTGAGCAACTGCACTTTCCTTTTTTCCCCCCAAAGGTAGTGACAAAGGTATTCTCACACTAAATATATGTCTCCCTTTTATTAGGTGAGCAGACTTTATGTAGGCTCCTCCCTTCTCTTTCTGTTAGTAGTAAGCTCCTTGTTCATTTGGCAGGTATTCAGATGTGCACAGAGACTTCCCTAGCTTCACTCAACAGGGAGACTTCAGCACTGAGATGCCTTTCTGCTCCCAGAGGAGGGGCTGCCTGCCTCAGCAGGGCGTGGGGAAGTGTACTGCAACAGGGAAGGGCCATGAAGGAGATAGGTAGAGGTCACATCCAGACAGGCAAAGGGTACATTCCTTTTGTGGATGTGATGTGCTCCTAGTCAAAGGGCAAATACTTTCCTATTTGAAAGTTTCCACTTTGTGGTTTTGCTTGTGTTTTGACTACCAAGAAATATATGATAGTATTCAAAGGTTGCACTGGTCTTGCAGGTGTGCCTGCAGGTACCTGCTGGGAGGTGCCCAAGGTGCCTGTGCTCATGTGAGGTGTTTGTGCTGCAAAGGTCAAATATTTGGTAGTGCAACAGCCAGGGTGACTGACTGGCCAAGGATGCTGCTGCTGCTTGGGTCACAGCACGGTGCAGCAGCCTCTGAAACACCCTGCTCTGTCCCTGTGGCAAGCATACCTCTGTGAATGATCACCAGGATACCTTCCCTGGGTGTGGGCAGACAAGCTGGCCCTGCCACCACACCAGACAGCCTGAGAGGACTTCAGCCACAGCACCATGGGCTCAGTCCTGGCTGTGTGGCAACCAGATGTTTGACCTCCTATCTCTGACACCGAGGGGTGTATATGCACAGGTGTGGAACCGAATAGATTCCGTTCTTGAATGCCTCAGAAACTCCCTATTTAGTACTTGAAAAGAAATTTAGTACACTGTTTTTTAGCAATTTATTTATTACTTGGGAAACTCTCTGGAAAGTACAAACTAAGCTTAAGTACAATGATACTACTGAGGAATAGTCCTAACTCTGTATATGAGCATTCTGAAGCAGTTGGAAGCAGTTGATTCTGAACTGGTGGTGTTACTGCCATGATTGGTCAGCATTTCTGGCCTACTGATCTGCAAGGGGAATTCAAGACTTAGAAGAGAGAAAAGCTCTGAGAGATACTGTAGCTGACTTGTTTGTTCTTCAGATTTCCCCCTTCATAATTTCTTTTGTTATAAAGTCTGGAAAGGAGCTTTGAGGACTTTATGTATTAACATGCTATTGAGAAAAGCGAGTGCTCAGTGGATCAGACAATATCAAACCTGCAATGAAATGAATATTGTGAAGCATTTTGTGTGCCTTTCAACTCTAAAATTTGCAGTATTTGGTTAATGATGATGATTCAAGTTACACAGAAATCAAAAGCTATAAAGAGATTGATTTTAGACAGGAAAAGAGGAATGGAAATAGGATCTGCATTAAGCTGTGAAATTACAAGTTGCAGTCTGAGTTCACCTTGTCCAGGTTTGGAGGCAGATATGAGAGGAGATTTTTAGTTTTATTATTTCCAGAGAAAAAGATCAAAGAATATTAGTGAGGGTAAAAAATAAAAGAAAAAGCATCATCTCCTTGACTTTTCTATCAGCATGTACAACCATTTTGACTGAGAAACAAAAGTGATGAAACAGAGAAGAGGAAAATTGGTGGAAGAGAAGTGAAAGGATTTGAGAGGAAAGATGGTGATGTTGTTAGTGCACGAGGTTGTACTGGTTCTGTTTTTGTCCTTTATGGTTTTGTGTGGCTTCAGATGAGTTATATCAGTTGTGTCTTTTGTCCTTTTTAGTGCAGTAACATTTCTTTGATTATTTGCAAGGATAAGCAGATTTAAATGAATTATGCCTTGGGCTGGGAAACCTGTATGGTTCTTACCTTGGGGATGGCAGGGTCCTTCCCTGACAGAACTGATAGTTTGGTAAAATCTTTCTCGGTTTTATTTCCCTCTTGTGTTTAGCATGGCTAGTACACATGCAAGCAGCAATTCCACAGGCCCACACACTGGATTCTCTTGTCTATTCCCAAGCTTGCACAGATGGCCAGGTGACAACTTGGGCCCTCAAAGGAAGTATCAGGGTAAGTTATAAGTCCTCTACAAGGTGATGACTTTGTTCTATTTTCCAATGTATTGAAAAAAAAAAAAAGCTCACTTTGCTAGTAGTATATTGATAATAACTTAGTCTGCTCTTGTTTTGTTTGATATTGTTCCCTTAAACCAGACAGTCATGTGCACACGTGCTACAAAATAGTCTATTGCCATCCTCAGCTTCTAAAAAGTGCTGGAGGTATCAGCACTGGAATCAGCTTCTTCCATAGATGTGGTCAGATCCCACTGCCAACACCTCTGGATTCTAGGAAGCAGGTCCCTCCTGCATGGGTCTGATGACCTGAAGCTCTTTCCTCAGCTAGGAAATAATTTTACCAATTCTTCCCATGGACTTTCACCTTTCCCTGTAAACTAGTATGATCTACAGAATAAGACATTTTTCTGGCTTCTCCTGTGATATTGTTTATGGTGCAGGGAGAAAGGAAACACACCTTTCAGCTTGACCCTGCTCCTGAAGTCTGTCACTCAAACCTCCATCAGCACCAAGCAATGCTGAGCTCCTCAGAGAGCTGCAAAGAGATGGGATTGGAGCTTATTGTCTGGAAAGCAGCTTAGCAGTGAAAGACCTTGGGGTTCTGGTATACAAAAGTTGAGCATGAGTCAGTCTTTGCAGCAATGAAGGCTGTCTGCATTTTGGGCTGCATTACCACAGATTTTACATTGACTGGAATAACTGCTATCCCTTCTCCACTGTTTGACTTGGTCTTTTCTTTAAGGAAATTTAAATATTGTAAGTACAGTCCTAGTAGTGTAATGGCTGTAATTGCTGAAGAACAGCAAGAAAGAATTACATTTAAGTCAATATTTCCTTCGACTGTTCCTCCTTGACAGGAGGTATCTGGGTGACAGCTAGTCCTCCTCTCTTCTGAACAGCAGTGCCCACTTCATTCAGAGCATCACCCACTCAGATGTAAGTTCTTGTCTTCTGCTGCATTACATGCATTTATTTTGCAAAAAGCAGAAGTCTCTGCCACTGGTGGGGTACAATCCTAAGAAGAGGGACAGAGACAGAGATCACCTTTTAAATTTAAGCTGCAGTACCATTAAGTGGTGTTTTCCCAGTGAGGCAAATGTCTGTAGCTGCTTGGCTCAGAGAACCTGCAGCTGAGGTTGTTGGACAAAGAAAGAGAAATGTATAGCTGGGGAAACAGATGGGAGAAGGAAAATTAGTGAACAATAAATAAATGTGTTTTTACACACTTGCCAACACTAAGTCACCTCAGATGCTTACATCCACACCTTTGTGGTGCAGAATTAACTTGATTTATTTTTGAAATGCAGTGAGTAACATGTAAAAATAGGATTACATGAACCTTTCACAGGAAGACAAAATTTCATAAAGTGATGGCATTACGGTGTGTTTCCATAAACTTGACATAACTCAGAAATTAAGGAGAAGATTGTCAAAATAACTTCCAAAAATGTCAGGGAGGCAATTTGCTGAAGCTTTATAAAAACTGATGATATTTGTTCTTTCAGAATCAGACTGGTACTGCTAGCTACCTTAAATTGTACTTTATTCTCAACCCTGAAAAAGCTTTTGCCTGGACTCAGTTTAATGAGTATTGATTTCAATTGCAGTATTGAAAATAAAGAAGTAAGAGAAGGATATATATTTAAGCTCTGTACGATCAAGGTCTTATTTTGCAGAATTTTTATTGCTCCAGGTGAAACATATGAGAGATAGGGACACCATGAGACACAATTTGATTACACTTTTTTTAGAGGTTCATCATTTCAGTAAATTGTTAATTTGCAAAAGAAACAAGCATCATCTGCTCTTTGTTTCTTGATGCTGATGCTTTAGTGTAACAAGGACAGTTACTCAAATAAAACGTTGTCCCTAAAAAAAGGTAAAAATGACTATTTTCTCTACACAGCTCTGTTTACAATATTTTTCAGCAGGAAACTATTCCACTGACATTGTCTCTTCAATTAGGCAAGCCTGCTGTGCTGTTGGTAATTGTGAAGTGGATTATTGTACCAACACAAAGAAAGCTTTTCTCTAACGTGTATGAAAGCTTTGAAGGTGGAGGAATTATGCCCTCAGTTTGGCTCTTCAGAGTTTATTAATGCTATATTTCAGAAGTAATGGGATATGCAGTCTATGTTCAAGTGCCAGGATAAGCTGAGGAAGAATGACTACAGAATTCATAAGCAGAGCTGCAACATACTCCATTTTAGGAATCCATTCTGGTTTCTAAAGTGGGCAGAAAATTAAATGGTTGCCTGATGGTGTCTGGTCATAATGTACAGCACTGGGCTCTAGCAACAATAAATATTCACTGTCCTAGACAGTAAAAGTGTGGCATTAACATATTTATATTGGACCAGTAAACACTGTAGTAATATAATTATATTAATGATGAGAATGAGTGATCCAGCTCCAGAGTCTGGGTCCATGCCCTGTTTGCTTTGCTGGTACAGATGGGTCCCTAGGGATTTGTGTGCTTGGACTTAGACTTGTCTTTGTGCCAGCTCCATGTGCACTAATCCCATGCTGCCTGCTCTGGGAAGGAGCCCTTGTCAAATCCCTTTGCATTCAGGCTTCACATGGCACAATCCCATGCAAATGTTGTGCCTGCAGGACATTTGAAATGAAGCCACTGTCTGTATGTGCCCAGGCTCCCTGCTAAGAGCATTTATCTTTACAGCAGATCCAAGCTTAAATCTTTCCTGTGCCTGATGGGATTCATATCTGAAAGTCTCATTTTGCAGGAGAATGCCTTAATTATCAGATGGTGCAGAGAGTTTAGTGCCTTGTAGGTCAACTGTTGTCCCCACCCCAAATCACACAGGTCGAGGTCTCTATCAAACAAAAAAAAAAAACAACCCAAAAACCAAAAACAAACAAACAAGCAAAACCACCAAAAAAAACCCCAACAAATAAAACACCCCAGTTGAAAAAGTCTGTATCTTGTGCTATTCTCCAAACCATGGTAAGAAGAGCCAAAATTGTGCCATGAGCCATGACAATAATTTAAGAAAATGAATGACCATGCTACAGAGGCTGGGTCCATGCCCTATGTGCTTTACTGGTACAGATGAGTCCTTAGGGGATGGTGTTCCCAGCTGAAGAGACTTGGCTTCTTGTCTTTGTCCCAAAGCCCCTTACATGAAACAGCTGCTGGCTGTAACATGAGAAGGTGAGACTTCCTACAGGTGGAGAAAGGCATGTCTCAATCAGTCCTTTCAGGTGGAAATCGTGTGGAAGACACTGGGCTGGGTTATGTGTTATTTCAAAATCTGACCTGGAAGGATTGTGTGTACCCATGCATTAGAACTCCAGGCAAGAAGATGTTTCTGTAGGTGTAAACCTCCATGGAGCTTCCATGTCCTGCTGGACCCCAGGAGAGAAGGGGAAATTTGGCAGAAGGGGGATACTTCTCTCATCTTGCAGGACTTACTGTGGTTTCTGAACTTTTGCCTTTCAGAGGGAAATTGAAACAGATACAGTTCAGAGGTTTTCAAAAGTTAGAAGAAATCAACTCTTACCATCCCCTTTCCATAAAAGGAAACCAGATCTCTGGTTTCTTCTCTGCCTTAACCAGATCAACCCAAAGAAACAACAATTTGTTGGTTAAGACACTCAAGTGGAACATCTAAATGCCAAGTTTAGGACCTTGTTCTAGCTTTCCTTTAGTGATAAGGAGCTAGGAGTTGCTATGGGCTCTCCAAGTGGGGACCAGCAATCTGTACAGTCTGTTTGCCTCCTCAGCCTCATGCTTATTTAATGGTTTCTACAATATAGAGCTGCTACATGGAGAGAAGGGTTCACAGGCAGTAGTCACATCCAAGGTCATACCCAGGCTATGGGACCCTTCATGTTACTCCTTACTGTCCTTTCCTCTCTCTCAGGAGAGCATTTTTCTGGGGTGGAGACTTGTCAGACCTAAAATCACATTCTGAGTCTTATAAACCTCTTCTGACTATGTTTTTTTCAAAGCAAATAGTTCCATCAACTTGTTTTTGACAGTGATGTTCCTCAGCAATGAAAGAAACAGCATTGACTCATTAGAAAATCCCTTCAGGTCACTTTTATTGCATTGTACTTACAGATCTGCAGGGACTGGACAACTACGTGTGGAAAATTTTGCTGATGTTCTTGTTTTTCAAAGGCTCTAAGAATGTATGACAAAGAAAGGCAAAAATACTTTTCGTAAGTAAATATGCTTTAGAGTGAAACAAGAGATATAGCATCAAAATCATCTTTCCCTAAACACAAGGTGACACACTGACATTCCAAGACAATGGCAACAGATCATTCTGCCAGTATGTGGTGATGGATTCTCAGTTCTTTGTGTGATTCATGATGATAGTTAGATGTCAAATCTTTACTGCATACCAGGAAAGAAATAAAGTATAATAATAAAAAAAAATCTAGTGACTTCTGACAGGAAAAATCTGAGATAAACATGGCCTACCTAAAAGAAGCTACATATGTTAACTCCATTAATTTTATGTTATTAAGAGTACTGAATAGATGTGTCAGGTTGCATGAAAAGTGCAATGATTTAATGCATACCTTTTCCTGTTTCACTGTCCAGATATGTGATCAAAAGCTAGTGCATTTTTATGGGACTTTGTAGGAATCCAAAGGCCAATATTTTCAAGAGTAGAGGTGTCACTGAGGAAACTGAGCTCTGAAAGCCAAGGTCTGTTAATCACCTGCATCATTTAGGCCAAGACCTTATCAATCATAAATATTTGGTTGCCTCTTTGAATTCCAGTGACCTCTTAAAGTATGCCATCCACCTTCTGCCAAACATATTGCTCCTGCTTTTACTAAAAACCTCCTAATAGTTGATAAAGCTCTATGGAGCCATGTGGAGTCTCAGGACTGTTGTTCAGCCAGGTTTTGTTTAAGAGAAGAGATAGGAATGGCTGTGCCAGACCAGGACCAATAATCCAACTCTTCCTGCATCCTGTCTCTGGCTATGGCCAAGAGCAGGCTTGTTGGAAAGCATACAGGAACAAGAGTGTCACATAGTAATACTTCGCTGTGGTATTTTTCTTGACTCCAAAAATTAGTGCTGAACAGTCTTCTGAGCTAGTGTTGTCATCTTTCTATCATATAATCCTCAATGGGTTTATTTTCCTTGTGTTCCTCTTGTCAAATTTTGAACTTGTCTCAATTTCTTGCTTCCCCAGTGCCCTGTTCCAAAGGACTGCTGCCACCAGCCAGGAACATTTGATGTCTCCTGATTCTTAGGGTATTTCTTCATTAAGAATTTATGCAACTACTTTCCAATCACAAGTGTTGCAAAATCAGTGGGCACTTTTCCTGTGGATATCTCTGTTTCAGATTCCTGTTTGTAAAATTCAGCCACGTTCTCACAACATGCAAGGATGCCGCTTATGAATCACTCAGATGCTGTGCCAAGCCTGTGGAAAAACCCATCGGGAAAATGAACAACTGAACAGCATGCTGTACATGAATCTGAGGCCCAGATAGTGAATAATGAGAAGAAAACAAATTATCAGTGGGATGCTCATTAAATGAACACCATCCTCTAGTGTACTGGATGAGCACAGACAAGCTTGTTATCCATTTCTGTAATTAGAAGCAGTGTCCTAATTGATGTGCAAAAATGTGCCAAATTCAGGTGACTCACGTTTGACTTTGCTCTCTTAAATAGTTTGGTGTAGCTTGTGCATCTTCATGTCCCATCTCTGAGATAACACCTTCTACTTAAAGTGAGACAATGATTCATTACAAATTAGTATTATATTTTTCCTTTTTTTTTAAGTTCTAGAACACACAAGAGATTCAGTTTTGAGCAGCAGCTCAGTTGTTTTATTCTGAGGATTTAATTTCCCAACTTACCAATTGCATTATGGGTAGGCCAGTGCAAATATTATTTCTGTAAATGAAAAAGACCACTGTTAACTACTGTGACCTGTAGAGATCATATGTGCTAGGTTTAACAGGAGTGTTTATCAGGCTTATCTTGGTAATGAAAACCAGCTGCTTTTCAGTCACACCAAGTTTTTCATAGCTAGCAGTTCCCATATACAACTAAATTGTGTTTTGTACAAGGAAACCTGTTTGCAAGATGTCCAAGGCTGGTAAATACAAAAGGAATGGATTTAGGAACATCTCTGAAAGCATCATCCTCTGACTTTTATGTATATATTTGTAAATATTGAGGAAAGAGTCAAATACTGATGCCAGCTGTCCAGAAGTATTAGCAAAGATCTAGGAGTGAACAGATCCGGGAGAGATCTGAGTAGATTTCTAAAGCAAACACTCCTTGTTCTGTCAGCTGTTTTACCTCTGGTTTAGAGCTGACATAAGCCTCCTGGTGATGTCCTTTTTCTTCCCCAAATCTTGCTTTCCTGTGGTTAAAGCAAGGTATTGCTGTTCCATTGATGTCCAGAGGACCTGGCAAAAGAGTAGTAGTGGGAGTTAATACTAGTGAAGGTGGAATCTAAATGCATAGGCAGGTNTTTGAATTTAAAATAAAAAAAATAAGGCAATATAAAGATAAAAAATGAATGGGTGAAGCAAGCTTAAGTAAATATAAACTGTGATAAAATTAAAGAGTTTCAAGTTTTCTGGATATAAAACTATTTGTGGACATTATTTGCCAGAACAGGCATAGAAAGGTGTGCCAGCCATATGTCTAGAATGGCAGAACCGAAGCATAGGAGATATCACAGCCAAAGTAATTACAGTGGTTACTCTTAGGCCACAACCTGGAGCTGAAAATGTGGTATAGCTAATTTCTTAGTGACAGCAGCTGACCTTCTCTGCAACAAGGGAACACATTGAGGAAAAACCGATATGAGCCAAAGCAAAGTCTCATGAGTTTGTTTTTTTAGCTGTTAATACAAATAGCCATTACACCATAGCCTCTTTCTTGCAGGAGGTGCAATCTTCTGCTCATGCTGAAGGAGGCAGAAGTGAAGTGCAGCACAAGTGCTAAGGTCCTATATCCACGCTGTGTCATTTCTGATGTGTGGCATTTTCGGTGCATGGCCTTCCAGAGCTGAGCTGTACATCTGATGCTCTGCATTATTTTACAGAAGGAAAGAGAGGAGGCATGAAGCTGAAAGGAGAAATCCCTGGCAGTGTATAACTTTGGGGGCCCAGTGGGAAAGGAAATCTGCTGTCTGGTTTTTATGTGGTCATATCTTCTCCTTCCCCTCGTCTCTTTGTTCACTGGCAATGAGACAGTAGAATGCAAACTACAGTCCTTGGGCAGGCATTCTCTCAAGCCAGGGGTAGGTAGGTACTTGGGGGTGTCCATCTGAGATGCACAGCT
>VZTT01075728.1:92241-110966 GCA_013400855.1 Buphagus erythrorhynchus
TACAGGCGAGAGCCCTGGCTGCAGGGTGCCACACATATGGAACAAAGAGCAGCGAATGTTCCGGGGGATGGAACTGAATTCCCGGAAGGGTGCATGCATCACCTCCGCTTGGTCCAGCTGAGTGAAAACTCCAGCAGTCACCCTGGAAACAGGAAAAGTGACACCACGTTAAGTGAAGGAGGTGCTAGAGTGATGTTTAACATTCAGGAATAAATAAGGATATAGAAAATGGTATAGTGTAGAAATGTGTCTACCTCTGCTAGATAACATTGAAATCCAAAAGAAAAGCTGTTTGTTGCAAATGACATTTTTCTGCAAAACCTTAGTGTATGGAAAAAACTGGGAGTTTTTCAGCTTTCTCTAAACTCAAGAATGCCAAATAACTTGGCAGAATAGACACTAATGTATATGGGAAGCTGTTTGTAATTTCCTTTGTAATTTCCTTACATATGTGGCAAGTTTCCAATATTCAAGTGTAGCAACCATAAATCACTGTGTTAGTTAGTTGGCATTAGTTGGCAGAGCATGCTTTGGTATAGGGTATAGGGGTGGTAAGTCAATGCTAAAGGCGTGGCATGTGGAGTAAAGGTCATCACTCACTGGCCTTTAGCCTCTCGCTGGAAAATCAGTGGATTGTTTGGTTATACAAAACACTGCTAGATGGGAGATTGTTTTCAGGTATTTGCTCTGCATCCTGTTTGAAGTGTTCCTGGCTAAACTCACTGCCAGTGCACCCATGTGGTAATTCTGTGTTTGCATATTGTCAGGGGAGGACTCAAACTTGAGAAATATTCTAAGTGAGGTTTTAATATAAAAGCAGAGTGACAGAATTTTGGAAACAGAAAATAAAAATGACTGGAAAAAAAATGGCAGCGCTTAGCATATGCAAACTGAGTGGAAAAATGAAATATCATTGCATCTTTTTGCTTACTAGAGATGTAGTTGTACTGAAGATGTGCTGAATCAAACCTCATTTGACTGGGTAATCAGTGAGGCTGGTGCTTCAGAGAGACAGTTCATTTTAACTCCTGTGCTGGAAAGCATACACTGTGGGTGAATATAAACCACTCTGCAGGCTTAGGCATAGTAAATGGGGTTATTGAGAATGTCACTGACACTTTTTCTAAAAGCTGTGTAATGTCACTCCAACTCTTAACATGCCTCTTCTTTCTTTGTCTACAGTGATATGAAACAAAAAGAAAGCTAAATGGATTTGTAACTATGTCATATTCTGATACAAAAACGTCTTTGCTAAAGGTGGTTTCCTGAGCTTATTTGACTATTAAAGCTGATGCAAAGTTTGGTATAATCATTGCCAGTGATTCAGAAGCACCTCATTGCAGAACTTGTGCCTGAAAACACGGGTGGGCAAATTCATATGTGAAACTGTACTTCCCAGGACTGGGTCTGCATAATTTCCTAAGTTGGCATAAATTTCTCTGAATGGACTGGGACAGTGTTTTCTTAGGGAATCAGGATGATGAGCAGTTTATAAATCGACATATACATACCTCTGGCTGGGAGGGGGGGACCTCGCCCACAGAACTCAGCATAATGCAGCTCTGCCCCTACTCAGCCCTTCAAGAGCAATAGTAACAGGAGTCACTGCATGCAATCCTACACCACTGAAATGCATGCTGTAGGTTTATTGAGCATTTTATTTCTCCAGGGTTTTCTGTAACACTCATTACTCAAGAATCTGGGTTTTTCAGAGTCAGTAACTGTGTTTTTGTAACAGCTTGTCTAGATGAGCCAGCTCTGTAAATGTAAGACAGATACAGAGGCTGAGATGGAAATGTCTGTGATTCTGAGTGGCTGGTCAGACATGGATAGTACCAATCTCTCTGCATCATGGAGTTAAGCATTTTCTTCTGCTCTACATAGACCCAGCAGGGGAACCAATTAAAACAGATAGAAATGTGCCTCAGGTGAGGTTCCTGGACCAACCCTAGAGCAGCTCAATAGTGCAGTTTTATGCCTCACTGTGTGGTCTTCAGATTCTTCAGGTGCAAAGGTAAACATGGCTCCTACTGAACATGCACAAACTGTACTTTTGAAGGGTCTGTAAATTGACTGAATTTGGTCAGATTTTCACTGGGTAGGAAAAACAGTTACTAACAGACAGGCTGCACTGTCGCTGCCATCTATGACATGTGTGCTCTAAACTTCAAGATTTTGAAGAAAATGTTGCCAGAATTTACCAGAACTGAATAGTATTTTTTTCTCTTCTTGGGCTGGTAAATTGGGAGGGATAAATCCTAAAGTGTGTAAAAATCCTAAAGTGTGTAAAACGTGAACCTCAAATGGTGATGGCTTGGGAATGCCATAAAGTGAAATGCAGGCTGCAGAAATTGAAGCTTAGGTTGGTAGCAGTCTGGGATTCCAGCCTGCTGACATAGTTTTGTTATACACTTCTACTAAGTTATTTTCTTGTATTTGGTCTACTTTGCTACTCTTAGATGATTTCATGCCAGGAATGTATTTATCTATATATAATTTTCCATGAAAAAGTGATCTATCTGCAAATATATGCAATGCAGACAGACGGAATACAATCTAGTTTATGTAGTATCAACAAACCCATGCTCTTCTTTTTTGCCTTTACATTTAACTTAAATTATATTTTGAATGCCACCATCTGCACAGTGGTATGCCTCAGCAAGGCCTGCTGTTCCTAAAAGCTATTAATTAAAAAAACTCTGCCTTCTCTGAAACAAAACCGCTCTACATACCCCTTTCTCAAGTACTCGAGCTAAAAAAAAGAAACTAATCGGTGTCATGAGGCACTTTGGTGTTATTTTAGATAAACATAGTTGTGAAACCTAAAGGTGTAACTTCTTTATATCCACCCTGTTAATTAATAAAATTGCTTTAATATAAGTTAATCACTCATCTAAATGTTTTCTTAATAGGTTTCAAGATGGGCTCACAAGCATGTCTGGAGAGCAGTCCTTCCCCACTGTTGGCAAGTTCCAGCTCAGACTCACTGCAGGACCTCTGCCGTGGAGATGTGTGAGCTGGGGACAGCTCTAAAGGGCCCAAATTCTATTCTGTTCAAAGGAGATGGATTTAATTACAAGTGGCATAATTTGAAAAGATTCTGTAGTTCAGAAAAGCTCTTAAAAATCCTTGCTGGCAAACTAAATAAATGATCCTTTATTGCATCTCTTCATCTTTGTATGGCTGCAGGCTGTTTAACAAGGACCTCTGCCGTTCGTTTAATTTATTACACCCCCCTTACACTTCACATTCTTCCATTTTTTAAATGAGTTCTCATTTTGTTGGTCTTTCGCAACATTTTTTCATGTCCCTTGTGTGCTTACATGCACCAACTCTATGTTACATTAAAAAATTGCAAATCCTTCAACACCAGCTGCTGTAGTTAATAAACTTGTAACTTTAGCCTCATTGAACTATGTCAAATCCCTGTAACATCTGGCATGTTTTAATTTCTATGCTATTGAGGGTTGAATTTTTATTTAAAACTCCCAGATATGGACCTGTCAAGAATTTCTTTGCGCTGCAGCTTCTTTAAACTCCTTAAACTGCTTCTGTAACTGTGAAGAATTTCAATTGACAACTACAAAATATTTATGGAATTTTTATTTGTTTCATTTGTTACATGGATTTAAAAAAAAATTATTTTCTCTTTTGTTTTCTGATCTGGTGAGTAACCCAACCAAGTGAAAAATGAAATACCATTTTTTTCCTGATGAGCTGATCTTTCTGTCTGTGTTGCTGAATCTGTACCTACAGATTCTCCTTGAAAGGGGAGAGGGGCAGCTCTGGACAAGGGGAGCATGCAAGTAATGATGGTTAAGTTAGAAAAACAGTTTTGTCTCTCTTTCTGTGTCTTGTGAGATTTTTGTTGCATGACTATTCTTAATATTTTTATTAACTCTCAATTTGTGCCTTTATCTACTTAGTGGTGCTCTTCTTATTACAACTGGATTTCAGTAGTTCTTTCCTGGGTCAGAATTAATCCTTCAGAGTTTTTTGCTTGTATCCCCTTTAGTCCCAAATTCCTGCCCTACCGCCTGCTCTCTCACCCTTACATCTGCTTCCCTGTTTTTAAACAAAAATCTTGTAGAGGAAGGTTTACTGGAGTGTGTCAAAGGGTTAATACATTTCTCTCTCCCACTGCAATTTAATGAATTGTCTTTGATATTATCTCATCTGAGACTACCTCAAATGATATATCATCTGTTCAGGCACTTTCAGGCAAACCATATCATTAGCAATGCTTCCACAGCATCCTCTCAGCTGTGTGAAAAAGCAATTTGAAAGACAGGTTAAAACATTTTACTGGTTTCACAAAAGGAATGAATGAGGGGAGAGAGAAAACAGAACAATGCTCAGCTGAGGCCTCACTGTCACCACCTTTATTCCTTGGTTCAAGGTTATGGAGCTGCACACCAGCTCATGTGTAGGGTCTGACATGTATCCTTCTCTTTTGGCTATATAGATATAAGTGTTAATATGAAAATAAATCACTTTATGTGGGAGGCTTGGAAACCCTTTTCTAGAAATGGGTGTGACTTTTAACAGCTTTATAAAGAGATAAAGCAACGGGTCCAACAACATGCTAGAAAGAGCAATTACAGAAGAGCCTTTAGAGAATAGGCATTAAAGACATCGTTAGTCTGTTAGCAGATTGGAAAACCTGCTGAAAATAAGCTTTCTTATTCGTGTGCTTCTCCTTCTCCCATTCTAGTTCAGAGCAAAGGCTCTGTCTGCATTGCCCTATATGCTGGATTAGGTCATATCCCCCTCCTCAAACTCTGAAGAAAGGACACAGGGGTCTACAAATATAGTTGCTTACTAAAATACCTACTAACAAAAATTTACGAGCACGTTTCGTTTATTTTCTATGGTGCAATGAAACACGGTCTTTTCCTTGGCTATCATGTCTATTGTCAGAGGTACAGGATGCTTTGGGAAGGCAGTGGGCCTGGACAGGATGATTTATAAAGCCAAGCTCCCACTGCTGACAAACAGACATGTTCCAGCTGTAGGAAGGACCAGGAATTAAGATTATTGTGAAAAGGGATGGAAAGGAAATAAAACCACTCACTTTCTAATTGGAATTTGAATTTAGTAAAATAATCACTTCCACCATGCTGAAGTGCTAGCACTTCAGGGTAAATGATCATATAACTAATAGAGATAACCAGTAACAACAGTGCAGAACAGTTGCCCTTCCACATGGAAAACTTCGAGTTCATTCTCTGACTGTTTTACATCAGTCATAAAACTAACATTACATAATTCCTAATGCAAATGGCATAATTTCACTCTGATGCACTTATAATTAACTTATTAACACTAATTATAACTGTGGAAATCACTAATACAGATCAGAATTTGCTACTTTCTTTCTCCAAGTTTTATTTCTTGTCTGCACACAATGAAGACTGACCCAGGAATAGAACATGGACATCCCAAACATACAAGCTCCATCCACTGTGTTTGGTGTCTTTATGACTCTCAGATCATGCATCTCTCTTAGGGACAATTAAGACTGATGATGAGCTTTGACACCCTGTACATTCAGTTTATCAATCCAAAGCCAACTAAGGCTGACAAAGGCTGAGCAGTCTGTATGTGACTTGAAGAGGGCATTCCATTCCATTGAATAGTTTTCATTCCAGTTCAGAATTTTATTTTAGCTTTGACTGTATTCCATTTCATTATAATTCCTCTTCCTTGTGTTCACTTCACTTTGTTACCTGATTTCGAGATTTCTTCTTTAATGAGTATTCATTTAATGAAAGGAAATGAAATCTTGCGATTTCAATGAATATAATTTTGGCAAGTTTCAGTCCATTTCACTGCACTTCATGTCATCCCATTCCATTCAATGGTATTCACTTTTTGAATTTTGAATTTTCTTTTATTTTGGGGTATTTTTTTTTTTAATTGCATTTCTTCCATCATATGTCTTCTCCTGCCTGTTTGTTTCAATTCTTTCCCAGATTTCAAGATTTCAGTGAGTCTCATTTTGGTTTTGGCATGCTGCAGTTCTTTTCACTGCACCCCATGTCATCCCATTGCAATTAATTGTATGCACTCCATTTTCAAATTTTCTTTATTTGATTCAATTGCATTTCATTTCAGCATATGTCATGTCCAGTCTGTCCATTTCATTCCCTGATTTTGAGATTTGGTTTCATGATGGGAAATGAAATCTTGTGGTTTAAATGAGTAACATTACTACAGTATTCACTGCTCTCTTTACACAAAGGGATCACAAGAATCAGATCCGTTCTTTTTGCCAGTTTCGTATGGAGAATTCATGCCCTGTTATTTTTCACAGTTTGGTCTTGAAAGAATTTATATCAGTTTGATGATTATCTCCCCATTGTCTCAAAAATCTTGTTTATATTTTCCAGTATTTATCCTTGCATGACACTGAGGTCACTCATTCTACAATATCTTTTTTGTGTCCTTTCTCCATTCTCAAACGTGAGTACTATAATGGGCTTTTGCATTGTTCTGGTACTTCTCTTTTTCATCATGAATTTTGAAAGGTGTAAAGATTAGTTCATTCAGGTCCCTGAGTTTTTTAGAGATGGTGGAAGTGGGACTAAGGGTTTGTGTATCACAGGTAAGTAATCTCCAGCTGGTCTTTGTTCTCACCTGGACTGTTACCACTTTATCACTGATGTTAATTGTGTCAGCCACCTGAGCCCAGTTTACTTTCTTAATGAAGATAGAAGCAGAAAGATCGCAGAAAACAAAAGCTACTAAATAAATTGCCCTTGCAAAAGCCATCTGCTACCAGCTTTTCATTTTTTTTTTCATTCACTGAAGGACCAGGTCATTCAGTTTGTTCTGATTTATCTATGTAATCCATTCTGCCTCAAATATTTTCTAAATGTGCCAAATTTTACAATATTGTTAGCTCTATGTAGGGCTATCCTTTCCACATTGTGAGGAGCCACTCATATAACTCTCATTTCTGGGTGAAATTCCTTTCTTTTCTTTTAACAGTGTAGAGGTTTTTTCAGTGAATTACAGTTTATGGACATTCTTCTCAGGTAAACTGCCCACACCACTGCTTTAGGAGTGCAGGCAAATGTCACCCATGCAGTGCAAAATGGTCTCATATTATTTTAATCTGATATTAAATATTCATTCTTTATTTGCTTCTGACGAAATGCCATCAAACTTTTATAATCAAATTACTTCCTCCCTAATGGAAATTCTTAATGACCTTTTATAAATGTCTGGATATACCAGCATCTCAATTTTCCTGCAAATCTTACACAAATTCACAAATATGATTGTTGCCCTTCTGAGAGGTCTTTTTAGAGTCTTAATAAAATTTGTTAGAAAGTGACCTCTTACTTAGAGTCAGCTCTGCCGACTCAGTGCATATCTCAGTGCTGCAGCTATTGGCAAATCTGGACAATCAGTGTCAGTGTTAACCTATTGTGCAGGTGGCTGGCTGGCGATGAGACACCTGGTAGATAGCTAGCTGTGTGAAAAAAAAAAAAGCCACGGAGAGACAGAGTTGTTAATCAAAATCCCTTCCGTGAAAGAGTCATTAGAGCTGTGCCTGACAGGCGTCAGTAGCGTGTCAACAGGCGTGCTCAGGGGAAATAATGGTGCACAGCAGCTGCGGGGTGATGTGGGCACGCCTGCAGTCACTGCTCACACTCTGGAAGGGCCCTGCAGGCTGGACCCCGGCAAACAGAAGAGGGGTCACCAACACTGAAAATCCTCTGGGCCTCAAGCACAAAACACAGCAGCACCAGTGAGAGCCAAGCATGTACTCTCCATGAAAAAAACTTAAGGGAGGGTGTTGAGTAGGGAGTGTTTTGAGAAGGCAGTTTCAGTATCTTGACGGTTATACAGTACCTAAGTGTAGCTATGATTTCTTGAATATGGACAACCAAAACATCATTAGGGTTTTATTCTGCCTTGTGCATCCTGCCTAAGATCAGGAGAAATAACATGCACAGTTTGCACAGAGCACAGGAATATAGATCTCCAAACATGGCAAATGCTCTTGTATTTCCACCACTTCTGAAATATCTATTAGAAAGTTTGTTCTGTTCTTTTTCACACAGCTCAGAATGCCTTTAGCAAGGGTTTAGTCCCTTTGAAAAGTGTCTGCAGGGACTTAGATGTTTTTCCTCAGGAAAAAAAAAAAAAGAAAAATAAATTAATAAAATAAATTATACAAAATTTTGTTGATTGATTAGCTTCAGCAGGGTGCCAGATCGAACATCTACATGGAAACAGCATTCCATGGCTCTGACCTGCATTGTAAATTGTCTTTAATTTAATAGTGAGTGAAGCTTAGGGGGAGCAATTGCTTCAAATGTTTGCTGCTATTAGCTTAAGGGAGAGGAAATGAGAGGAATCCAGAAGTTTTCATTTCCAAGTGAAGCATGTCAGACAGCACAGCACAAGACCTTTTAAAATTGCAATATGGCATCATATTAAACAGAACCCATCTGTGTTTCCTTTGGCTTTCCATCAGTTTACATTTTTTCTTAGATGGAGTAGTAGTGAATGTCAGAGCTTTTTCCCCATTTCCCATAATGCAAAATTAATATGTGACTATCTGTAGGCCTATAGCTCTCAGCTGACCCATTGCTGCAAACTCTGAGCTGTTCATCTCAGAAGTGCCAGTGGTGAACTTAAATGGAGACACGGTGTGAAGTGACTTCTAGCAAAGTGTTTTACTGCTGTTAATGAAGTAAGTAATAGTAATTTATGTGAAATGATGCCTGAAAATGAGTGGCAAGCACTAGCAGGTACTGATGGGCTAGATAGTGACACAGGCCACTAGCACAGCATTGGATAGATGTGGGTTCCAGTGGGGTGTTTGGGCTGTACCTCTGCAGTGTCACCAGCACAAGGGAGGAGGCAGGGGCTGGGCTGCCTGAGCAGGGCTAGGGGATGCCAGGGCTGAGCTTGGGGTGGGAGGCTGGGGCAGCAGGGTCTTGAGGTCTGATCCTGCCTATCTGGGGGAAAAGGAGGGGCTAGTGGTGCCTGCTGAGCTTGTGGCTGGGTAGGAGGCTTGAGGAAAAGAAGGAATCTTGCTTGGGACAGCATTAACCATCAGATGAGAAATGACCTGTGATTTTAATTGCTGATTCCCAGGCGTAAGGGGTTTCTTACTCTTGGGAGTGAGGATGTGAACATTTAGATTAAAAGAGCAGGGGGTTTGTGACACTGGGGAAGAGAGATTGATATGCTGCTGCAAGGGCATCCAGGCATGAGGCTATGCATGCTTGAAAGTGAGCTCCTCCTGTGCAGCCTGAGCCTGCCAGTGCTGCCATCCTTCATCTCCCCAGCTTTTGGGGCTGGCAGGGAAACTGCACTGAGATGGGCTGTCAAAGCTGCCTGCAAGGGAGTCACCAGAATGGTGACTTTCCCTCTGAACTGGACCCTGTGGGCAGCTAGGACTGAGAGATGACCTCTGGAAATATGAGATTTTGATGATTCCTGCAGCTTAAAAGACTGCCTATTGAGCTGGCTGTGAGTGAGTGTTTGTTTTGAAGGGCTTCACTCCTAGGGAGAGGGAGGTGGATGCTTTTGATAGCCAGGGATGGTATGGTTAGAGATGATTCCACTTCTGACATTCCTTTGTCAAGCTTAGATTCTGTCTGGCAGTGAGAGAACAGGGGAAGGTGTTTGTCATGTATCAAGTGCTATTTGCATGTCAAACAGTGGTGCTCTGGCTGGGGTGGTTCAAGGGTTCTTGGGATAATCCAACAGCTCACAGGGTACTGCAAGGGAATAAGTGCAAATTTTCAGGTGAACAAAGTGGGATTTATCTTGTTGAACTGCAGTGAGTCATCTCATCCTAAGGCCAGCATGTAAATTGGTTTAGGTGAGTTTCTCTCGGCAGGCACCCAGGTATTTTTCAGGGTGTGTCTTAATGACCATCTCTGTCATTGATGTTGGTACACTCTGTGTTCAGAGGGAGGGGAGCTGCCTCCCACCAGCTTGTGGAAATGACCTCTCGAGTCTGTCTGCATCCTGCTGCTGGAGCAGATACACCAGTGAAATTCATCACTCTGTTTTATGAGATTTTTCTTCTCTGTTGATTCCAAGTCGATAGTTAATCAGGTGCAGGCACCAAAGTGGTACCTCTCAGCAGCTCAAAAAATAACACAGGGGTTGTTGCTGTTTACCCAGCCTGCTACTGCTCTATGTAGGCAAAGACAGAGAAAGAAAGGATCACTGAGTTCTGTGGAACTTGCTTCAAGAGCAAAACAAAAGTGGCAATTCAGGAAAGACTCATCAGTGACTCTGACAAAACCAAGCTAAAAGCATGAGGAGCACTTATTGTATTTCCAAAAATTCAAAAGTAATCTAAAACAGTACTTACATGTGAGCCTTCATTTTGGTCTTGTGGAAGCTGTGGAACATCAAAAGACGGAAGAAAAGCACAGATGTTTTTTTTAGCTTTTTTGCTTGTTTGTTTGTTTAATATACTTTCAGCAGATTTGGTTTTCTTAATCTTCTGTGTCACTTTCTGATCCTTCTGGTTTGTTATTACACATGCTTGTGACAGTCATGGGAGCTTTGCACTGATCACAATAACTGTGTTCAATTAGATCAGGCTTTTTTTAGGTATGAATGTACAAAAACTGAGATTGATCAGAAGCTAGAAGAAGAATTTCACCTAGTCTTTTAAATAAGAGTTTTAACTTAGCTATCTAATATAATGTCTGCCTTTTGAAGCAACTAAAATTGCTTGTAGGGACTCCTTTTTCCCAAAATGTTAAGGCCCCCAAAAGGAAAATAGAAGCATGAACTGGACAGTCATGAGAATAGGCAATCTATCAGTTTTCTAAAACTTGTTTTTGAAAGCTTTTCTATTTTCTTATTCTGTTTCTGTTTGAGGTTTTCTGAAAGTGTGAACTCCAGTGCAGCCTAAAGAGATGTAATGCAGGGTTAAGAAAAAATGGCTGTGGTGCTTTCTAATATCTGCTCAGTGATGTAATGCAATGCAGATTAATGCCTCTCCTCCAGTTGGCAAACTCCTATGGAACTCACTCACACACTCACATGTTCATACACCTACTCATGCTTTTTCCCTTTTTGTGGCCTTAAGAAAACTCCCCAAACCAAAACCCCCATGACAGTCTGTTTCTGCTCACAGAACTAGCAGATCCTGGCCTGCTTTGCTGAAACATGATTAATGGAGTATAAATGGGTAGTTTTCTTATTGAAGGGCTACTGACAGATTAAAGGCTGATTAAAGTTGACTGTTGTTTATATATGAAAGGAGGCAACTGCTGGATTCCTGGTGGGCAGCAGTCACTACGAAAGTTTGTTTGCTTTTGATGGAGATGAAGGATAGACAGAAGGATTCCTAGAAGAATACAAATTTTTCTCTAGGATGGAGCAGCCAAATGCTCCGTATGCAGTATGTTTCAGTTTTTATATATTAAAAGGTATATAAATGCATTAAGAGGGGGGAGGGGTGGAGAATTATTGCGGAAGCACTCAATAAATCCTGCGTCAGGTAATAAACTCACTGATATCAAAGGGCTCATCTGCTCCTTAGAGATAAGCTCTTATGTAATTTGGTACTTATCAAAGACCCATGAGTTTGCAAAAGTTAGTTGGGAAATCTTCTGAGCAAAGGCTGTGACAAGCCATTTGTGAAAACAGCATGATATATTTCACAGCTGTTGAAGCACTAGAGCAGTCTTCCTTGCAGTATCTTAGAATACTTCAATTTCTTGCTGAAGCATGAGAAACAAGGGAAAAGAGCTATGCTAGCTCAGACATATGCAAAATATCTTTAAGTTGAGAATGCTTGGCCACCAGGAACCTGTGAGCTGTGTCTTATGGTGCTTCATCAATGCTAACAATACACAGTGCTCCACCCTAAAATGTACCTGTGTGCCACGACAGCAGAGGTTTCAGCAGTTGTGTCAGGTTTTCATGGTGTGCATCCTGCCTGGCAGCTGCAGGAGATGTGGTCCAGCTTTATTCAAGACAAGTCTTGTTTGCAGCTCCCCCTACCTTGCTTTGGAAGCTGTGTTTAAGCTGGTTCTTGCCTGAGCTGTGTTAAACTTGTGCCTGTACCTGGTCTTGCACCTTGTTGACCCACACTCACAGGCTAATGCCTTGACTTGAGCAAGGATGGTGCCTGTCCAGCTGTGCCCCTTATCTGTGGCTTGCCTTTGTCTTCTTCCATTGCAGATAACCATCAGATACCTGTTTCCCTCTGGTGATGAGCATGTACAAGGAAAATCAGTTGCAAGTTATTGCCCTTACTCTTAGAAACCACCCTCTGAGAAGAGGATCAGCCTCTCTTGGTGTACTTTGTGGTCACATTTAATTTTCTTTTCTAAGAACTGCCTTATTTTGTTCTGATCCTATTGCTCATGATAAACATGTACTGGCTGATAATAATCAACAACCATAATTTCAGCAACAAAAAGTTTGAAAAGTTTTGAAAGTCTATTTGCAAACATGTCAAGTGGATTTTTTAAATGCATACTTTGATATTTTCCTTTCATTTTCTCTGATGGTGTCTCCATAATTTCAGCTTCCCTGCAGTCAACATCACAGTATTTACAGCGTACAGAGACATGAACAGTGTTGAAAAATAGGATATTCAGGGCTTGTTTTATTAGTTCAATGTCACCAAATAAGTTTAGGTAAGTCAGAAGCAACTTTTTTACCTCAGAGAGGCAAACAGCCAGGCTACTGTGTCCATGCAGAGGATGTTTGAAATTAGGCCAGTGGCAAAACTGTGAGCTGTAGCTCCTGCCCATTGTCAGAGTCCAGCACCACAACCTCATGCAACAGCCTGCCCTGACAAGGCAGGAGAGCAGCTGGCCCTGCTCTGTGAGGAAAGACCAGCACTGCTGGGAACCACCCTGTGGGGTGTCATTCCTCACAAATGAGCTTAAGTGGAACCAGGTGGAGTGCAGAGGCAACATGAGGAGAGATTTTGTAGAAAGCCCTGGTGTCAGTGTGACTACATAAATAAATGGAGGTTTTCTTATTCAGATATGAAACAACTGGACAGCTGAAGAAGGATGCTGACAATCCAGCATCCTTTGCTTTGCACTTTGTTTTGAATCTAGAGCAGTGTCTGGGTTTATTTTTTGTGGGTGTATGGAAGGTTGTTTGTCTTATGTTAACCAAAATATGTGTTTCTCATTTTCTCTGTCACAAATTTATCCAGTCTTAAAGACTTTATCTGCTTCCTTCAGGTCCCATTAAAACCTAGGTGAGAGCTTGGCTTATGCAAGAGGCTGTGTTAACTGAGGCATGAAGATCCACCCTCCTTAAAGGCTGCTCTGTATGTTGTAGATATACCTGTTGGTGGCTGCATTTGTTCTCACCACCTCTAGGCACTGAGTTCAACAGTTAGAGCAGGAGCTTAGGGTCTTTCTTAGATCTTTGTTTACTTGACCTAGGAAAATGCACATCTTCATCTCATTTGGAAAAAAAATTTCATGTTTTATTGCCTTTCTCCTTCCATCCTCATTAAGCAAGTCTGTGGTGACTGTGTATTATACCTGTCCCTGGTAAGAGAGACGGATCCAGGCACAAACAAGTGAGTGCCAGGATGGTATTTGATGGTGACTTGTTGAAGACAAGAGAGAGCTTTATACAGAGGAATTTGCCCCCTATGTTTGGGGGTATTCTTATTTAACCAAATTCTGTTATATTATTTGGTATGCTTATTGGGAAACAGATGGTCTTTTTAACATACATAATACATGAAACCACTGAAAGGCAATCTCTGTGGAATCCCTTTGGATTTCCTATAAATATTTAGCTTCCACTCCAGCTTTCTAGCTATCTTGTTGTTTCTGTCCTATAATAAGATCCTTTAATATAGCTCCCAGAGCTGTAGTATAGAACCTTACACCTTATAAAAAGGAAATTTGCGATGGAAGTAAGGAAATTATATCAGAAATATCCGTGCAAACAGCTTGCCAGTGAGTTACAGATAGTGTCAAGGCTGGCATTATGCCAGCACTGGGCGACCACTGCTCTTGGATATTTTCCTAAAGTTTTTTTCCTAAAGTTTAATTTTTTACATATGTTCATTCCCCAGCCCCCAAAGAAATATTTTTGCAATGATCTTAAAAAAACAACAAAAAATTTTATGCCAGCCACTGGGTTCTTGAAGAGACTTTTAACAACAAGGAATGCACACACACAATAGAACTAAATACCCTAACTATAAGAAACAGATTTCTTTAAGATAAAGATTGTGATCAGCAGTAAACAAGACAAAATAGAGATTTTATCTTGGGAGAGGAAAGGGAAAGGAATGAAAAACCCAGTGCAGTGAATTCTTTCTAGGGCTATGTCCTACGAGGGCAGAAGTTCCATTACTGCTAATGGTTACTAACTGAGGTAAAACAAGGGAGTATTTAATGTGCATTGCAGTCAGCACTTTCAATAAAACTCCTCTCTGGGGGGTGTCTGCTGCTAGAGTTTGCACAGATTTCACTCTGTGCTATTTGGTATAAATCTCTATTGCAAATACCTCTGAGTGGCAGGGGAGTTGTTCTTGCCACCAGAGACACTTTTTAGCAGTCAAAATCCAAACAGACCTCTACCCTGCAAAACCAAACCAAGCCAAACATTCCCAACCTGAAAACTCAAAGACCTGGAGCCCTTCCTCCCAATGCCATGGGATCATAGAATGGTTTGGGTTGGAAGCAACGTAAGAGATGATCTAGTTCCAACCCCTCTGCTATGAGATGGGGCCCCCATTGCTCAGAACCCCATCCAACCTGGCCCTGAACACTTCCAGGGATGGGGCATCCACAACTTCTCTGGACAACACTCTTCCAGTGTTCAGCATCCTCACTGCAAATAATTTTTTCTGTGTACCTAACCTGAATTTCCCCTATTTCAGTTTGAAATCATTGCTCCTTGTCTATCACTGCAGTTGCTGATAAATGTTCATTTCTGGTTCTCTTGTATGTCCCCTTAAGGTATTGGAAGATTGCTATGAGGTCTTACAAACTTCTCTTCTCCAGGCTAATTATACCTTACTTTTTCAGCATGCCTTCACAGGAGAAGTGCTCCAGTCCTACAGGATTTTCAAGTTGCTGGGACTGCAGGATCAGTCACACCTCATTCAATCAGGTGTTGCAAATCCTCAAAGACAGTAGTTTCATAGTTTCACTGAGCACCTGTTGTAGTGTTATCATGTTCCTTTTGACTCTTTTCTGCTATGGATGAACAGGTAAAATGTCCTCTTTTCTTCTTCACAGATTATATTCCAGACCTCATTTAATCATCAGTCTCCTGGGGGCTCTTGCCCCAGAAGCTGGAACTTTTCTTTATGAGCAGCACACAGTGCAATACCCCAGCTAAAATTTGGCCAGAGCTGTGTAGGATAAAGAGATGATCCTGCCAGTGCTGCAGAATAATTTTCTATTTTTTCACCTCAGTGTGATGTTTCTCTCTTTTTGCAGTAGCATGATGTTATTGACTCATGTTCAGCTTGTGATCCATAGTAACTGCCAGCTCCTTTTTTTCAGAACTGATTAGTCATCTGCTATCCAGCACCTGTGCAGCTGACAGTCCTTACCGAACTACAGTAAATTCTGCACGTCTCCTTTGAAAATTATATTTCTATTGGACTGTGCTTCTGATTTATGATGATCATTTTGGGTTCTATATCAGCCTTTCAATATGTTTCCATATCTGCAAGTGTGATAATCCCAGAGCAATGGCAATACTGTGTTGCAATGGACTCTGGATATACCTTGTGGGACTATACATGATACATAGCTTCATCCTGATAAAAGCTGCACATAACTCCCCTGGTATGGTTGGCCAGGCCATTCTACACCCTTGGATAGCAGTTTCTTGTAGTTCATATGTATCTAGGTTAAGTGTGATAATGCCATGTCCCACAAACTGAAAAAAGTACCAACATCATAGAAGCTATTATTGCTGTTATTGTCCACACAAAGTCATTGGTGTTTGACTGAAGAAACAAACCCACCTGTATAAACCCTGGTAAAAATGGCAAAAAATTTTAGACTGTAGAAGATTTCAGGCATTGAGGTACCAAGACATAATGAAGAAATATTAGAAAGAATAATGAAAATAAGATAGCTTTAAAATTATCCCTAGTTCTTAGCTCATGCTGAATCAACTTTCATCACTTAACCTTCACTGCTCTGATGCAAAAATAAGATTGAAGTCTGGTAGAACCAAGCAGAGTGGGTGGTGTAGGTAAGGAAATTTTGCTTTTTCAATAGGAATTCTTCCGCTTTTTTCTTTCCATATCATTACAATGTTCAGTTAGAGAAAAATACCATGAAGAAGGTTAAAAACGGGTGGGACTACACAACATGGTATGGGATAGATCCATGGCAGTCTGTATGAAGAGGTTACAGGACCTGTATGGAAAGCAGGAAAAGGTTTTAAATGAAAAGTTGTTATGCCTATTTTGGGGAAAGGAGAGCTACAACGTAATGCACTAAGGTACTACTGGATGATACCTGTTTTACAGAGAGAAGAATGTGGTGCCATGACTTGTCCTACTGAAGTTGGCAGGAGTGTGTTAAGGGTGCAAATATTCCCAAGGTTTCCATGACAAAACTCGTGTTTCCTTCACAAAGTCCTGAACTGTGCTGAGTCCATGTCTTTTCTCACTCTACAATTCCCATGTAACACTTTGTGGTCTGCTCCTAGCACTTCAAAAGGCCAGTTGCTTCCTCAGGTTATCAACCAGTTTTTATCTATAAATAGAGTGTGGCTACTGTCCTGGGGAGATTCTGAGCTGGAAAATATGCAAATATATTTGACAGGTTTTCGGAGGGGTTAACATAAATTTTCAGACAGGATAAAAGTCAGCAGCACATCCAAACATTCTTAAAGCATCTTATGACACTGAAAATTGTTCTAGTTTATATATGCTTTCACTCTTTAATGTGCTACACATCAAATCCCTATTTTCAAAAGGAAAGAATATGGACAGTCTCCTTTGCTGTGTAAATCTTGAGACCTTTAGAGGACAGATATGCCTTTTGTATCCATTTGTGCATTGTATCTGTTCTCCATACCCTTGTACAGTCCCTTCTTGAAGCTCAATGAGAATGATGTGCAGTGATAGTTTTGTTCCCAGCTCCGTATCTTCCAGGCCTGGGTTTGGTGTGGTAGTGTGAGAAGAGGCACAGCAGATGGCAGTGCATGACATCAATTATCTCTGCTCCTGCTCCCAGCGGTAGTGGTCCAGAGCTGGTGGGATGACACGGGAGGGCATCCCACACTCCCTGGCTCCGTGTGCAGGAGAGGAGGACACTGCTGTGAACCAGTGCACTCTGAGGCATCACTTTTGCTCGGTGGATTAAGACTGCTGAATCAACAAAACGTCTGCCCCCAGATCTAAGCAGCTTTATCACTGGCAGGAGACTCCGAAGGCCTCCTACATACAGACAGATTGCAGCTTTCAGCAGAAGCCAGTCCTGGGGTATTTCTGTTTTCACCCATGTTTTTATCTTCCACAACATGATTCATGTTCTTAATTGCTTCTCTGCTTCAAAACCCAGGCAATTTGCATGTCAAATTAATTTTTTTTCCATTTATCCTCATAGTTCTGTTTTTGGGTGAATGTTAGAGGGCTTGTTCTTGGTGCATTGTGACATTTGAACTAATATCTGGCACAGAAATAATGATGGCATTAAATGAAAATTTCCTTACCGAGTCGTGATGTGTTTCATCAATTTAATCTGCTACAAGGGACTATCTGAAATAGGAGAAAAAGGAAGATGGAGGGGAAAGGAAGGAAACAGGATTTTCTTGAATGCCAACACAGGACTGCTTTGATAACAATGGCTGGGAAAACAAGGAAGAAACTCGGCAAATTAGAGAGTTTCAAGTGGAAAACATCGTTTTTAACCAAAACGTTTAATTATAGAGGTTTTATGGAGAGCCCAGTGGAGTGTCACTAACATGATGAAGGAGTTGGGTCACCTTTCCTGTGAGAAGGGACTGAGAGAGCTGGGACTGTTCAGCCTGGAGAGGTCTCAGGGGAACATTTCCAATGTATATAAATACCTAAAGGAAGGGTACAAAAAAGATGGAGAGCACTTTTTTTCAGTGGTGCCCAGAGGCAATGGGCCCAGCAATGGGCACAAATTGAAACATGGGAGATTCCCTCAGAAAATCAGGAAACAATTTTTCAGCAGGAGAGTGACTGAGCACTGGTACAAGTAGAGAAGTGTCCATCNCAATGTCTCATTGAAAACTGCTTGGAGCATTATTAGATAAAAGCAATACCTGAAGCTGCAATTGGAAAACTAGTGTTAGGCAATGCCCAAACATGATATCAATATTCAAATTCCAGGGGATTTCCTCAATCTGCTAAGTTACTACCCTAGTGCTACTTTCCAAAGTACCTCAGCAAATATGCCGTGTACATTTTCAGAATGACATATTTGAAATGCATCATGAAGTGACAGAAATGCTGGGATTGTACAAGAGGTTGTGTCTCCTGTTACCAATTTTGTACCTGGGCAAGTCACAGGTAACATCATCCTTATATCATCTGGAATTCAAATGAAGGAATGATCTTGTTATCTTTGTTTTGATTGAATATTCTCTCCCTTCAAATAAAAGACAGACATTTCATTAATATGGCAGTTCTAATTGCCAAAAAAGGAAAATTCTAAAATATGGAAAGAAATCTAATTACCAAACCTGTGAAAAAATGAATCTTTCTTTTCAATACGCTGAGATGTTGACAGATCTAT
>VZTT01075728.1:121799-147452 GCA_013400855.1 Buphagus erythrorhynchus
AATGCTTAAGATCCCACAATGGGTTTGCTCAAAATATTTCTAAAATTTTGGGGACTAAAATGTTTGATTTTTTTCTTTTTCCAAACATGTCTGGAACCTGGTTTAGCTGAATTAGAAATTCAGTGTAGACAATCTCTGCCTTCCCATAATAAACATTTATATTAGCATTAATTAGAGAGATTTATGCATATATTGATAGGGAAAAAGCAAATACACAATAGAGAAGTTAACAATGACATGAATGATTAATACCTTCAAGTAGAAAGTTTATGCAAAGATGTGGGTGGGTAAATAATTTAACGGCTGTGCTTGCCCTTGATTTCTGGCAAACTTAGTGTCTTTCCTTTCAAAGATTGTTTCTAGAAAGTTTATCTGATTAGTTGTTGGTAGCAAAAGAAGTGTTTCTGTCTCTCTTTTCTTTGTTGAAGATAAACTGCTTTCACTCTACCAGGACCTCTCCTTGTGTTGCATGTGAGCTGTAACTCTTTATTTCAGTGATCTTATTTCTGAAGGACCGGCTGTTGAAAAACCATGGCTTGAAAACAGTCATTTGATTAGGCTGTAAATGCAGTATATCGGGAAAAGATGAAATACCACCAGCATTGGGGTGTGAATTTCCTTTATCCATTTATAAAGTGTTTTTGTGCAAGGGATGGCATGTCCAAAGCATAAGCATGTGCTAACCATTTTACTATTTAATGAAAATATAACCAGCTGCATCCTGAAGTCAAATTGCTATGTAGATGCTGTAGAAATTTGAACCTCTAGGCCAACAGACCTGGTTATCAGCAGATCAACACAAATCTCTTAGAAGTGCTTCGGAAACAGAAAAAGTTTGGGCTAAATTAGGAGTTGCTTGTTCTGCTAGGTTGCCTTAGATGGACACTAGATGCCCAACAAGCTGTTCTATCACTCCCCTTCCTGAGTGAGATGGGGGAGAGAAAAATAAAATGAAAGGCTCGTGGGTTGAGGTAAGGATAGGGAGAGATCCCTCAGCAGTTACTGTCATGGACAAAACAGAGACCAGCAGGTTGAGGGAGTTGATTCTTCATCTCTACCCCATACTTGTGAGATCCCACCTGGAATTCTGTATCCAGCTCTGGGGTTCCTCAGCGTAACAAAGGTATTCACCTACCTGTTAGAGCAGGTTCAGGCAAGTATAACAAAAATGATCAGAGGGCTGGGGCAGCCCTCCTAGGAAGAGTTATTCAGCCTCAGAAGAGAAGGCTCCAGGGAGACCTAATAGCAGACCTCCAGTACCAGTACAGGAGCCTAAAGAGAGCTGGAGAGGGACATTCTACAAAGGCATGTAGTTTTAGGACAAGGGGAGATAGCTTTAAACTGAAAGAGTATAGGTTTAGATTAGATATTAGAAACAAATTCCTTATTGTGAGGTTGGTGAGACCTCACCAACCGGACCAGGTTGCCCAGAGAAGTTTTGTTTGCCCACCGCTGGCAGCATCCAAGGCCAAGCTGAGTGGGGCTTTGAGCAAACTAGTCTAGTGGATGTTATCTCTGCCCATGGCACGGAGTTGGATGACCTTTAAGGTCCCTTCCAACCCAAAAACCATTTTATGATTCAGTGAAATGAATTTAATTTATTGCCAATCCAATCAAGAATAGGGTAATAAGGAAAAAACCCATACCTTAAAAACACTTTCTTCCACCCTACCCTTCTTCATGGGCCTAATTTTAGTTCTAATTTCTCACCCTCCTCCACCCCCATAGTGCAGGGGTATGGGAATGGGGATTGTGTTCTGTTTATCACTTGCTGTCTCTGCTGCTCCTTCCTCTTCAGGTGGAGGACTACTCACACTCTTCTGCTCCACTGTGAGGTCCCTTCCATGGGAGACAGCCCTTCATGAACTTCTCCAACCTATGTCCTTCCCACAGGCTGCAGATCTAAGCTAACTGCTGCAGTGTGGGTCCCTTCCATGGGGTGCAGTCCCACAGGAACAGGCTGCTCCAGCATGGGTCCTCTGCAGAGTCACAAGTCCTGCCAGCAAACCTGCTCCAGCATGGGCTCCTCTCTCCAGGAGGTCACAACATCCTTTGAGTACATCCCCCTGCTCTGGCATGGGGTCCTCCACAGACTTCAGGGGAATATCTGCTCTGGCACCTGGAGCATATCCTTCCTTTCCTTCTTCACTGATCTTGGTGTTTGCAGTGTTTTTTCTCTCACATATTCTCACTCCTCTCTTCTGACAGCTGCTGATGTTGTGCAGGGTTTAATTTCCCCCTCCTTAAATCTCTTATCCCAGAAGCACTACTGCAGTCACTGATAGGCTCTGCCTTGGCCAGCAGCAGGTCAGTCTCAGAGTCAACTGGCATTGTCTCTGCTGGACACAGGGGAAGTTTCCAGCAGCTTTTTGCAGATTCCACTCCTGTACCCTCCTCCTCCAAAACCTTGACATGGAAACCCAATACAAATGTAATCAAAGACATAATCTGGTTCTCTTAATTGGCAAATGGTGAAGCTTGTGGGACCACAGCAAGCCTGGAGTCCCTGGCATTGCTAAGAGATGCAGATGTCTTCCCTGACATGCAGTGGTCATTTGTACACGCTCCCACTGTGGCTCCTGTTTGTACTTTAGAGCAGTAACCAAGGATGGATGACAACAATAACAGGGAAGATGCCACAGAGTTATATTCAGTGTTGCCATGCAAAAAAGAATAAACTGAGCCAGATTAGACATTGTTGCTTACATCGCATTTGTCCTAATTTTGCTGTTTGACCAATTATAGAGCAATTTTAGAGTATTATGGGACCAACTAAAAGCTGGGATTGTTTTTCTGGGTACAATATTGCAAAGAAAGATATATTGCTAAAAGTAGCAATGTAGCAATATTCAGTTAGTCAAATACCATGGAGGTGCTGCTCCAATTTATTGTGATTCCTGTCTATCCCACCTCAGCTGTGTGGGTTGTCTTTCATCATTCAAAAATGTCACATATATATTGAGTTATACACCTCTATCAGTGTCCAAACAACAAGCAGAGCAAAATTTTTATATGTACATTTACTTTACAAGGTTTAAAAAAGTTTGAAATAACAGAACCTTTATTTTTTTTTTTTTTTTTTTTGAGGGAGGAAGTTTGAAACAAAATATAAATCCGTCTTCAAAGTAATTTCAGTGTACAGTGGAAATAACCAATATTTTCATCTTCTGACTAGGTATAGGTGTTCCACTGTGTGTGTGCATGGGAGCACCAGCAGAATCTACACATTTTCATCTCACTCAAGAAAAAGAGTTGCACATAATAATTTTGTAACCTCCATCTAAAAGTACCAAACTACTCATTTTGTTTGCATGTTATAAACTGCAGCTTCTCCTTAGAGACAAGGGCTGCAGTCAGGCTAGGATCTTGGATGGGTGAGCCTTCACCATGCTGTTGTGTCTCACTCACCCAAGCCTTGGACCAGTGGCTCTGCTCAGTCTCCATCCTAAAAAAACCTTTACAGAGGTTTTGTATGTTGGGCTGTGTTAAAGCATGAGCCTTTGTGGGAGGACTGAAGATATCTGTCAAGCTTGAACAGGAGGACTGGCAGGAGAGGAGTAACCACAGCTCTTTTGCTCCTCTGTTCCACCCCTACCTACTGTAAGGGCTCCTTCTCTTATTTTGGAGCAGCTTGAGGCTACTCAGTGTATGCATGAATATACAAGAGAAAAGGAAGGGCTGGCTGTGCACCTGCCTACTCACCTGGGTTATGGTGATATGGGTGCTTTCCTCCTACTCCTTGAAGTCTGGGCTGCGGTTACCCAGAATAGGGAACATGATGCCAACTTTTTTCACCCAAATGGAAGAGCTACCAGTGGCTTCAAGAGCAGATCCCAATAGCCCTCTGCAGCAGCATGGTGTTAGTTCAGGGCATGTGACTTCCTCAGAGCTCTTGGGCAGTGCTGCTGTTTCGCTAGAATAATCCCTCTGTAATAACTAAGTTCATGGCATAAGTGCTTTTAATTTTTAGAAAATGTGGAAATGTTTTCCTTTTGGCCTGGAATTACTACTTTTGTCATCCTGTATGTTCCGTAATGTGATTAAATGCTTGTCTGGATGTGCTGTCATAACTTTGAGCTACTTTCAGAACTTACTGTTATGCTGTCATAGCCATTACAAAAGTACCATCTGTATTTAACAGCTGTGAGCAGTGTGCCTTAGTGATTCTCATGTAGCAAACTGCTTTTGTTTTGACCAGATGTTAATTTTCTTCAAATATATCAAGTAAGTCCAATATCTTATAAAAATGACTTGAGGACACTGTGAGATAAGTAAAACTGATGACAACATCCTATTTCTCAAACATGTCTTACAAAATCCTTCTTTCATTTACATTATGATATTCTGCTGTAGCCAATGTTATCCCACACGTGCAGAATGAGACAGGTGCTTCAGCTTCTTCATTAAAAACAATCTGGTCTCTTCAACCTTTCTGTCTTCTTTACTCTTTCCAATAAGGGCCCACCAGTCTGCAGTGGCAGGAGCGTTAAAACAAACTTGGACAAGTCAGTGGTTTCATTCTCTTAGGCATGGAAAATTCAGAAATTTATGCAGTGTTCAGTTTACAGTGGTAGTTAGGTGCCTAGAAATGCAAAAAGGTCTGGGTAGGATTTGCTAAATCCTAAACGGATTATGTACTTAACTCCTATTGACCTCCTTTCAAATGTTTTTGATTCTTTTGTCTGCAAAACAAGCTGAAAAACCTGAAACAATCTGCTTCTGAAAACTGCAAAGTTCCTGATTTTGGTCAATACGGAGCTAACACATGAAAAACCCACCCATGAAATGCAACACACTTCTGCATGTGATGTTACAGAAATAGCAAAAGGAGGTGAAGAGCGAAGAGACCCTTCATTCCTGTTCTCCCTCCTGCTTTCCTCTCTTTCATCCATGTCACTACCAGTTACAGAGACAAGATATCAGCAGAGAAATGTTGAGTTTCTTTCCAGAGGCCTATTCTTTCTCTGCACTGGGTGGGAAAGCCAGACAAGATCTTTTTCATTATCCTTCTCAGGCACTGGCATGGAACTTGGTCTCAGACAGGCTGGGTCATAAGAAAATTGCTATTCAAAAATTTCAATAAAGAAGAGAAGCTATTGCACTTGACACCTATCTCCTCTTGTTTGCATTGATTCATTTTAAATTTGAGGTAGCCAAGGCAAGGTGACATAAGTTCAAATTGTGGGATGCCTTCCCACTCCATCTTATTGACAGACAGTACATGAAAAAATTCCAGAAAAAGAAAATCCAACTATTAAGCACATGAAAGTGTGAATCATAAAAAAAATGGCAGGGAATGGTGAAATGTACTTGCTGTGTTTCTATTCTTGAGACTTTCCTTAAGATGAAGGTGGTGTGTGAGGAAGAAAACAAATCTCCTGGGACAGCTGGAGCCTTTATCCAGTACCTTGCCTTAGCCTTTATCTGCTTACCTCCTGTGGTGTGGAGCTTGTTCTGGGTAGGAGAGAAACAAAGCACACAGGAAAACAGGCAGGAAAGAAGGCATTTTAAAAATGGTCTAGTGCACTCAGTTCTTTCAGGCTGAGGGCAGCACATGCTGGTGAGAAATGCGAATCACACTGAGAAAGTGCCAGAAGCCTGAGGTTTGCTCCTACCTAATTGGCTTGTTAAGCTATTAAAACTAGAAGCATCAAATCCTTGGATATTTCTTGCCTGCATTTTTTTTTTTGCATTCACATATGTGAAAAGAAACGTGCATGCCTAAGATCCGATACAAAACTGGCTTTGCTATGTTTCACCTCTTGTGTGATAATGTCTTAATTCGCCATATTCTGTGCCTGTGCAGCACTCAGTGCAGCAGGGTCTTGAGTTGTGCATGGGGTTTCTGGTAATGAACATCATCACCACCATCACGTGTGAAACATCTAAAACATTATGATGTGTGTCTGCTTAGCTTTTCTCCTTGGTAAGTAATGTTGTTGTCACTACCACATCATTTATCTGTCCTGTCTGCCAGCTATTACTTTTTAGATTTTGATAGTACTAACAATGATCTGTGCACAATAGGTCTAAGCAATCCAAAGTAAAGAGATAATCCGTTATCAGTAAGTACCCACACCATGTATTGACATAATGCCTTTACCTCATTATCTCTTTTCCTGTCACCTAAAATTGTGTAAAATCTTGGAATCATAGAACACCTTCCACCTGCAAAAATGCCACATGAGCTTAGAAGTAAGTCTTTGTCAGAGTTATAACCATCCCACAACTCCAAATCACTCTCTGCAGGTCTCCTGTGTATTTGCAGAAATGCCTAATTTTGAATTATGGACCAAGGTTTTATAATTTTTCTCTTTTACTTTAGTTGACATTCATGACTATTTGGCTGCTATAGATCATGTCCTATGGACACCATGTCTCTAATTGACCCAGCTCAGAGGATGAAACCAATTAAGAGCATCAGGATTTTATGTGAAAGCTAAGATCCAGTTGCTCATATTAAAGTGACTTTCTTTCTCTGTTTTCCAGGGATCTGAATAGGAGTATGCTTATTTCCATACTTGAGTCTCTCACTGACTGAAAGCTGCTATGTGAACCACTTATGATGTCTTGAATCAAAACAACTGTGTATTTTCTGTGTAGTTCCATGATCTTGATTTTTTTCATGGATTTTGTGCCTTAACAACCACCATTCCCTGTTGTGTTAAGGAAAGAAGAATGCCTAATTCTGTAATAAAAACGGGGACATTCAGCGTGTTGTTGTGCACAGGATGGGGTCTCTGAGAATGTTCAAAGAGACAAAAAATTAGAGAAAATATAGAGCTGGAAAATATTTTTGAGGTGTAACCTTTGTTTTCAAGGTTTCTTTAAAGTTAATTTTATTATTATTATTTTAGGAATACTTACATCTTATGGACTTGTCAAATGATTTATCATCCTCTTTCTGAAGCTGTCCCTGATGCTGTTCTTCAGCATCTGATTTTTATGAGTCTTATTGCTGGTTTCTAGGTCACTGAGCCCAGAGGCAGCTCACAATTGGTTGTTGCCTCAGATGCATGCAGAGTGGGGGATATTTTCCTCTTTATCTATTAATGTGCAGTTAATGCAAATGAGTGATAAAGAAAATCTGTAGCCTTCTTTTTAATAAGTATATTTAATATGTGAAGGCAGTTAGACATGAATACAGAACAGGAAATAAGATCAAGCCAAGCTAGAGAGGAATCAATAAGTGATACTGTTTTATAAGCAAAATAATTGATTATTCCTTGCAGCAATTTGCTGGAGAGGCAGAGCTCTTGTTTTCTCAGTATGAACTGAATTAACAAGTACAGAACAGCAGTAAATTTCTGACATACACATTTAAGAATTAACAGTGTATCTTGCAGTCAAATATTGAATTGTTTCAATCCCCAAACCAAGGTACAGGAGCCTAAAGATTTCCAGTTTAATGAATGAGAATTTGACTACAGCCTAACGTCTTGGGGAAGCTGCTAACCCTATGGGGACTAAGTAGTTAAAAAGGTCAGTAAAGATAAGAGCAGTAAAGGTAAGTTCATTGAGCTTGAGGTGACCCTACAATGTGCATTTGCAGCCCAGAAAGCAAACCATATCCTGTGCTGCATCAAGAGAAGCGTGGCCAGCAGCACGAGGGACGTGGTGCTCCCCCTCTGCTCTGCACTCATGACACCCCATCGGGAGTGCTGTGTCCTGCTCTGGGGTCCCCAGCATAGGAAGGACATGGACCTGCTGGAGTGTGTCCACAGGAGGCCATGAAGATGCTCAGAGGGCTGGAGCACCTCTCCTAGGAAGACAGGCTGGGAGAGCTGGGGCTGTTCAGCCTGGACAAGAGGTCTCTGGGATAACCTTGCAGTATCTTTTGGTACCTACAGGGACCATACTAGACAGCTGGAGAGAGACTCTTTACAAGGGCATGTGGTGATAGGACAAGGGGTGATGTCTTTAAACTCAAACAGGGCAGGGTTATGCAGGATATTAGGAAGAAATTATTTAGTATGTGGTGGGCAAAGCACTGGCACATGTTGCCCAGAGAAGTTGTGGATGCCCCATCCCTGGCAGTGTTCAAGGCCAGGCTGGAGCAACCTGGTCTAGAGAAAGGTGCCCCTGCCCCACGGCAAGGGGGTTGGAACTAGGTGATCTTTAAGGTTCCTTCCAACCCAATCCATTCTATGACTACCATACATGTTAATGTTATCTTTCATCTTTGCAAGACGTGGAAGAATTTTGTGCTCACACAAACTCTCATTTTACAGGTTCATGAAAGTATAATATACAAGGCATGCTTATAGTCAAAAGGAAATTCAATTAAAACGTGCTCAATTCTAGTAATTTATATTCATACTATCATGGAAGTTATAACACAAAGCGTATCTGCCAATATTTGTTTGCAAGTAAATTAGAGTTTGTAGGGACTTTTTCTCCACTCGTTTAGTATTTGCTGCTTTCAAGCATTTTGTGACTGAATTTTATGAGCATGAATGATCATAGAAGGCAAGTTTTATGCTCCTATGATCATAGGGAAAATGTGACTTATGCGACTTGGGGAAAATTAGCTTATTTATTAAATGTGATGTTTCCAAAAACCTAGAGATAAACACATTTTCCTTTGAACTAGAGAGCACAGCAAGACAATGAAGCAGAGATTTCTACTCTACAGTGTCAGAGATTTCTACTCTATAGTGTCAAGTATTGGGCACAAAATAAACCATTCAAGGTATCAATACAGTGGAAAAAATGGAGATCTGTATGGAAAAGCTATGTGAAAAGAGAAATAAAAGTTGTCAGACATGATTCACTGTGGACCTTGCTGAGCCGTGATGCTAAGTTTCTGAGTGCTTTACCATTCTAGAGTTTAAAGTGAATGATGATGCCTCATTAAGAGATTTTCCTTAATGCTTATTTGTCTAAGCCAATTGTTTACACTGTCCTCACTCCTTGGGCATTTGCCCAACAATCCACCAGAAGATCCAGGATATGCCATTTCCCTAGGTGACTAGTGACTCAGAGTGTTTTGGCTTGAAAAATACAAAGGGAGACAGACACTTTTCAGGTAACTCAAGTGCTTTTTGTGTATGCTCATGTCTGGAAACTGAGGTTATGCAGCTCCATGTTTAAGCCCATATTGGAAATGTGGATCCCTGCATACAATCCCAAGAACTCTGGCAGTGGCAGCCAGGACTACGTCTGTCCTTCAGAGTACCTGACTCATGAAGTTTAATTAATATAAGAAAATACAAAACTAATTCCTAAATCTTATACCACTGCCTATGACTACAGCGAGCCTATTTAACTGCAGACAGGGCATTACTGTAGAACTGTACTCAAAATTACCTCTTTCACCCTGGCAGAAAAAACCCAGCCCTCTTAAAAGTCAGCTGCTGTATAGTCTCTCTGCAAATCCCTTTAATTAACCAAGCCATGCTGACTGGTGTCACCCTGCTGCTACAAAATGAAACCAACCTTAGTGCCTGACAGGATACAAAACCTCAAAGACATTGGGCTTTTCCTGAGAAGGAGGCTGGCTGCCTGCCGATGAGAACTGCTACAGATTATGTATTCCCAGAGGAAGGCTGGGCTGAGTTGACATGGAAGTCAGGAGTGATTACAGAGCTATATTATTTGGAGCATTAGGGCTTCCTTAGACCTAAATGGATCCAAACCACCAGCTGTTGTCATGGCCATTGTCACATCACAAACGTGGCTCCAGGTTTGTTCAAAGCTTGGCAAGAGGCAGTGGGGAGAGGCAGGGAGACTGTCCCCACTGAGGCTCAGGGGTTTTCTGCTTGTTTCACACTGCTTTACTTCTTGTGGAGGAGCACTGGCCAGGGACAGACCAAGCCAGCTCCCTGGGGCTCTGGCACTGGCAGGAATAAGCAGCCACTGTTTCACTGCTCCCAGCAGCCTGTTCCATGCCCAAACTTGCCCCAGCCCTTCGAGGAGCATTTCCTCTGCTTGCAGGACTAAATCAAATCACTTCCAGCTTTGATTTTATCAAAATCACACCATTATTGGGAAATTTGCACTTGGGATCCAGTTGCAGTGATAGTCTACCAAACAGCATTTCTCTCAACATGCATGACCCTAGAGGCAGTCATAGCTGTAACTTAATAATGAGAATTAGGCAAATGGAAAGAAACAAAAAGCATATTCTGGCCAAACTCAAAACATGCTGTGCAGAAACTTTTGACCTTAGTGAAAGTTTACATACTAGGCTAAACACTTTGCACAAGACTTTACATGGCAACAAAGCAGAAGTCCACATCTTGAAATCTCCATCGATTTTTTTTCCCCAGATCTCCCATTCTGTCTGGATTAGACTGGGGACCAATGGCATCACAAGTAAAGAAAGCTTTCCAGGTTTTTCTTCTCAGTAGGCAGCTCCACACATTTGTTCATTGCTCATGAATATGTGGGATGTACCCACTTGTTTCAGTACAGCAAGGCACAGGCCAAAGCCTTTAACCCCTCAGCAAATTCATCCTAAGAATATATGTTCAGCTCACTGAAGTTGGTTGTGGTTTTTTTTTTTTTTAAGGCAGCTAGACTGTGGAGGCAGACAATATAAATTTATTCATGGAAGCATTTCAAATCTTAGTACACACATTTGTGAGCTTGATTTACTAGCATACATCATGACAGTTATGAGTATATTTTAAATAGAGATATAGTCTGTCTCTGAAAGATATGCCTTGTCAATTGTGGCTGCAAACTCTATGTAATTTTATAGGGCTTTCTTTTTTATATATTGATATTGCAGTGATATCAGTGCTAACAAATTAGATAGATGCAGGATTCTCTGAAATATTAGCTAAAACCAAATATACAGTATTTTTCAATGTGATACCTGTAGAAATCATTGAATGTTATTTTAATTTTATATTTCACTCAGGTACAGGCACAATGATTAGCTGAAATATTTCAGAGCAAATCCATTCAAAGTAAAGTACACAGACAAAAAGAAGGTGACTAAAAGGGTTTGGCATTTTTGAACAAGACTTAAGCTTTGTTATCTGCACATCAATATTTTGTGCAGCTGTGGCTTGTAAGGAGCATGTGCTTGTTTATTTGATTAACAGTGCTCATAACACAGTATCTTAAATATGAGCAGGTTGGTCATTTTGCAGTATCTCTGCTAACAGTGAGTGCATAAGCAAACCCCAGATGTTTTCATTTTGTGCCACTGATACTCAGTGGGCACAGAATAGCACAGAAGAGAAAACCACTGCCCATCCCTGACCACACCACAGCTGTGTGTAGCTGTGGTCATATAAAAATGTTCCTGCCATTCAGCATGTGTCAGTCTCAAATGCTAACTCAGCTTATTAAAAGTTGTTCAATTGAAAATAGTACTACAGGTTTGTAAGAATATGTTTTCTCCTGGACTAGGTTTTAGTTGTGAACTGAAAACAATCAGAAGTATGTTGTCTATTTCTGGCCTGATCTATTGATAGAAATTCCTTGCAAGTAATTTTTGTCCTTTTTCAGAGAAACTGTGTTTGAATAATCAATGGAAATTTTACTACTTTTTCTTAAGACTCTGAACCTTTTAAATTAGCCAATGATTCTGCAGCTCCATGCACTTACTTGAGTGTTGGCTAGTACAGAGCATAACAATGAGACAGAATAGCCCATAAGTCATGTTGCTGGAGCTCAGATGTGGTTCATATTTTCTGAATGAAATTGCAGCCCATAAAGAAACCATGCTGGAGATGGATTATCCTAAAGGACAGTAGCACGTGGAAANCTGTTTTTCTCACAGAAGATTGGGACTTGAACTGTGAGTTTTGGGTAATGGGACAACCATCTTCTCAGTTTCAGGTGGTTGGTGATCTCTGTACTGAAACTAAGACCTAAGTTCATGACCCTGAGATGGTCCACAGACATCTCTACTCATTGTGAGAGTGCACAGCATTTCCTGAACCCCACCAGCATAATTTCTGACTCTGTAAAGCTTGAGAGGGTTTTTTTGTGAACCTTTGCCCTCCGTTTGTAAGAAAGGTACAAATCTGAAAGGCTATCCAGCAGGGAAAATTGCATCATTATTTCAATGTGATAAGAATAGAAGAGAGAAGGGGTGAAATGTGAGGCAAGATTTCTCATTTGTCTGTGCCTGCCTCCAGGGGCATGGGATTTGGACAAAATCAATCTTTGCAAAGACTGATTTGCTGGGTTAGAGTCAAAAATGTAGGGCAAAAATTTTCATGTTAACCTATCATCTGATGAAATGCAACAAACTGTGTTTTATTGGAGGTGTTAAACATTGTTCAAATGCATGGGAAATAGACACCAATCTCTGAAAAAGAACTTTGGTACTACAGGATGGAAAAACAAAATATACAGGTGAGTAGAAAGGTGAGTGTGCAGTTGTGTGACCTCTCCCACTGACGGCTGTGAGAAGATAAACAGCACTTGCAGAATATGGGGACTGTCACCCCATTGTTCACCACAGCAATTATAAATGGAGTGTTGGGGATGGCCATGGCTTGGCAATACAAGATGCTTTTGCTTTTATTAAAAAAGACATGGACTGTTATCAAGTCTTTAAATCCACACAAGGAAAGAGTTCATTTCTTGGAGTATCCAAGTTAGTTTCAGAAAACTTTCTTCCTTTTTCTGAGGACACAGACATATAAAACTTCTTTTTCCATCACAAAAAGAAAAATAAAAAAGGAAAAGAAAAAAGGCAGTGTTTGCTTCACTTTAGCTCTCCTTTTAAACACTTTTCCCACAGGGAATACGAGATGTACTTTTTCTACTGTCTGGCAGTGGTTTTTAAACAGTTAATTTTTAATTTCAAAATTTTTCTTTGACTTTGATGAAAAAATCTGCTAAAATAAGAAAGCAATGCCTGTTTTAGACTGGAAGGGCTGAAAAAGGTTTACTAGAAATGGAAGTATTATTGTAGGTACAAGCAAAATATTTCACAGTCGTGTCAGAAAGCAAAAAGAATTGTATGGAGGCAAATTACATGTTTGAAGCTGCTTGCATAGTGGAAAGGAAATAGTAGCTGATGGGAAAATGAATAGGCAGAGAAAGAGCTTTCTTTGTGAGGTATTGAAAGTAAACTGTTGTGGTGAACTTGATAATTTTTAAGGAGTGGAAAGACAGAAGATGTTTACAGCATTATGACTGATATGTCATGGAAGACCTAAAGAAAATAATTCCACCTGTATACAAGGAAGAACTTTTTTAGTGTGCAGGTGATTTGTGGAACAGGTTGCCCAGAGATGTTATGGAGTCTTCCTCATTGGAGATATTCAAGACTTGCCTGAACACAATCCTGTGTTTTGTGCTCTGGGATGACCCTGCTGGAGCAGGGAGCTTGGACCTGATCGTCTTCTGGTGGTCCTTTCATTCTGTGACCCAAACACAAAGATGAAGGAAATTAATACTCAGAGGTAGATGTCAGAGGGAATTAAAGACATTTCCATAACCCAAGGTTGGTCACTATCTTTATAGAAAATATTTGTCTTTTCAGATAGAGAGAACTTGTGAGAACTTGCCCTGGCATGGATTGATAGAGGGAAAATGAGATTATAGTGGAAAGATGCATTGGTTAACCCACAAACCAGCGTGCTGTACCAATCTTTGGCTTCAAATCTAGTTAGTTACTGATCTTTTAGATCTTGTTTTTTCTGCTGATTCACAGATTTTATCCTTTCAATTCACTTGTATGAGTGAGAAAGTGAACCCTGGAAGCACGTCAGGGAAGGAGTTTGCTTTCACGACACATTTAAGGCTGGTATGTGAAACTGAGATAGAAAAGCCTCTTTTCCATGGCAGTATCTGAGGAACAGCACATAGCAATGATAAGCTCAGTAAGAAATAGTTAATTTGCAGTAGCACAGCTTTTTACACTGCCTTATCAATATGCTGAGGCAGATGGCTTCTAAAGACGTTTCTGACACTGATTTTTAGGTACATTACCTGTTAGGAGACACTCCAAATGAGATCCTTAGAAAAATGTCTGTGTCAGTGCATGAGTAGTGAATGCAGCTGCTTTTTATATTCTGCTCAAGTCACTCTAAGTTTTCACAGTCTTCCCTGGCCTCAGCCAGGCCTCTGCTTTCTCTGTTTTTCACTAAAAATGCCTGAGCTTCCCATGAAATAGCCTAGGTTTGCCTATTGCATTATGCTCTGGCCCCAGAAAATAACCATTCAGATTAAGTTACTACACTACTCCTTTTACAACAAAGTGGGCATAGAATGGATAACTTCTGGCCAAAGTAATGTGTTTTCCCTCCTGGATTTTGAAAATTGAGAATATCTTGTATGGAAATGCATGTGGAGCCAACACTCACTGCTGTTTGCACAATGTGTGGTGGTTATTTAGATACCTGAAGGCAAGTAACCTTATGAATAAACTGTGCAGACTGTCTACATGCCAGTCCCCCCGGACCTGCTGTGTCGTGATCTCATTAAAGTATCATTTAGCTTTCATTAAGGCAGAAAGAAAATACAAGAGTGGCTGTCAATCTAAGTCTATTTTGCAATTCCAGGGCCAAATCCTTTTCACCTCACTGGAACAAGTTATTCCATTGAAACCAGTGAAATATTTCTGTTAAGATTTGCTCTTGATCAAAGTAGGATGACCTGATACTGCTACTAATTGAGCTTCTCTCTACTAAACCTCAGCAAAGTTCAACAGATGTGAAGCTGTCTCCTTGCAGAGTGCTAAGTACACCCTCCTCCCTGCAGAACTCCTCCAGCCTCAGCTGGCTGAGTCTGAAATGATGGCTGACCCTATTGATCTAGTTTACTTTAAAAGGAACAAGGGATGATGTCTGAAATCATACTTTGTGATCTCCTGCTCTCCCATCTGTCCCCACAGGAATCCACAGCCTGACACTCAAGCCTTGCTGGCAGCCAGCTGAGGTGTCGAGTGAAAGTCATAAGTAATGGCAAGTTATTTTACACTGAGGCTTAATAATGCAGAGGAAAACAAATCTATTAAGTAGTCTTCTAGTGAAAAACGAGAGCTGACAGTTGCAAGGTATTACAAGAAGGAGCAAGTAAAGCATTAAGCATTATCCGATCTAGAATTGTTGCTTCCTTTTGCTTGTTGATTCTGACAATTAAATTGGTTAATTACATCACTGAAAAATTTTAATGGAGGAAAATTCTAGTGACATCAGACACAAGTGAAAAACATTCAGGCCATTTGTGTAACAAGCTAGATACTATGCTGCAAAGAGTCTAATTTGTAGGTCATTTGGATAAAGTGAAACTCAATGCATCATGCATTGTACATCCACGTGCATTTGTGATTTGGACTGGGGAATTGCAATTTTCCCCCAGGAATGAGGAACTGTGTGGCATAAACTTGCTTTAATTAAGTCCCTGCTCTATGAACACACTGCCCAATGCTACTGACTATAGGATAGTGAGGTGCATGGTGAGGTGCATTATGTGTTACGCTACTCATCTATTCCAACCAGCTTTTCTAAATGATTTCTTGTGTGGTAACCAAGCCCTGATGAGGTTTGACAATCTTAATGCCTGATGCTGTTGAGGAACAAATAAAGGTTTCCTATTCTGAACTGCTTTCAAGTCAAAGACTCATCCTGTAAGTTCATCTGTTCTGGTGTCTCCAGCATTCAAGCAAGACTCTAAAGACACTGCTGGCACACAACCCATGTCTAGGTAAAAAGCAGAAAAACAATGCAGTGAGTGACATGAGAAGGGAGTCAACAATAAAAGCATGGACTGATGCATTGGAAATGAGAGAAATGTCATGGATAAAATTATAATTCTGTTGAAGTTAATGAAAGCATTGGCATTGATTTAATTAGGTCAGAATCTCATCAGTCTCCACACTTCTTACCAAAGAATCTTGTTATTCCTGGCTGGCAATTTCTTATAAGCATTAGGATAAAAGGGGCCAGAGTACAGATCTTTTTGAAGAATGTGCTTTGACTATCAAGGGTACTCTAAGATATTTATTTATTTAAAAGGAAAAAAATGTGGAACTCAAGCTTCCCAAAACGTATCTCCCTTTGGCTTGAACCTGGTGATTAATTTGGATAAAAAGGTACTTGAAAAGATTGATTTTGAAATTTTTCAAACAAAACAATTTAAACTAATAATCCCATACTGAAATTTTCCTCCCATTTTTTTGTTTTTAAATGTGAATTAATATGAGAACAAAATGGTATATTTAGTTTTACCAGCAACAAAATATATATGTGTGTGCGTATGTATATACATGCATCTATATCTATCTATCTATATCTATCTATCTATCTATCTCTCTATCTCTCTATCTCTCTATCTATCTCTCTATCTCTATCATCTCTATCTCTATCTATCTATCTCTATCTCTATCTCTATCTCTATCTCTATCTCTATCTAATCTATATCTATATCTATATCTATCTATCTATATCTATATCTATCTATCTATATATCTGTACACACACACACACCTATATATATATACACACACAAAATCTTGAAAGATATATACTTTGTTTTATTACCATTATAATCACATCCTTATAGGCTTGAAGTAAGGGGTTAAGGGGTTTAGGGCATTATAAGAGCTGCTCACATCATAACATAATTTCTGGATATTTGGAGGAGATAAGAGAATACAGAGCCTGGCTCTGGCCTGGCTTTTCCTGTGACCTTAAAAGTTGTGTTGGGTAGGATGGGTTTGCCTGCCCTCTGAGCAGTGTTTCAAGTACTAAACATTTAAAGAGTTTGGACTTCACTGTAAAAACCTTTTCTGATATAGACCTTGGAGTTTTTGATAGAGTGAGCATGTTGTGACTGCTCTCATGGCAAGAGAGGGTCACTTTCAGATCTTTTGACTTTCTCACATGCTCTTTTCTACAACAGTGTCTGACATTACTTGCAAGGCTCCTCGTGGACATAAAGACCAGCTAAGAGTTCCCATGGATTAATTCACTGGCATTAGCCCTAGTGCCAGTGACTACACCTTTGGGAAAGCAATAGAAATTTGGACATGTAAAGAATCTCCTTCCTGTTCTGCTTTTTTCAGCACAATGCTGCTCTGAGACACTGTAAATTTTATCAGAAAGGTTTAGCAATTATACATAATACCTTATAGTGCGACTTCTTGACCACCCACTCCTATGAGTGTGTTGATGCAGTGCACCTTTGTAAATTAAATTTATTCAGAAGAGATTAATCTGCCTTTGATTTATACAGCATACACATATGATAATAATAAAAACTGCAGGATAATTTATTCACTAGTGATGCAAAAGGGAAATGAACTTTTCCTGTCTTACCCTTCCCCCCACTCTTCTGCCAAACAGGAAATACTGGTGGGTGGACAGAGCTGAAAGTTGTCACTAGTTTGGATAACTAGAATTTGGAGAGCTTGTGAAAAATTCTTCAGAACTCATTTTGCTTCTTTCTCTTCTCTGTTCCCTGTTATGACAAAATTCTCAGCAGTATTTTCATGTGACTTCTCACAAAAATCCTCCAAAATGGAATTTGCTTGAAGGGCACCGTTCTCTTCAGGCCTGAAAAGCCAACATCTGCCTGGGCAGTGTGGCTGTGTCCCATAGAGACAGATGTTTGAAGACTATTTTGAGATGTACCAGCAATTTGTGAAAACTCATGCTGTTGCTATGCATGTTACATCACTCTGCCCAGACTGCCTATGAGCTCAGTGTTGGTTTACAAGGCTGTCAATCAAGCAGCTTTCACCAGAACTAAAGTGATTTGAAAGAATCAAAAGAAAAAGACCCCTAATTTTTTCAAAAGAGATTATTTGCAGTGTAAAAGCTAATAATTTCAAATTCAGACATTAATCCAAACCTGTAACCTTTAGCAAGAGCACAATTTACTTGCTCTTTATCGCCTAAATGAATGCACATATAAATTTTTTTCAGTTCAAACACAGATGAAGTTCAGATGTTTACTTGGAGCTATTAATTTCAAATTTAACCATGAAAAGCAGAAATATAATCTTCTAGTTCAGAGAGATTGACCTTTTTTTCCTTTAGTACTTGGAAAAACACTTTATAGCAAGCTGTTTTTAAAGTCTGAGTATTAGTTTTATAGGCTTCATCCCTCCCTTTAAGGACTGTTTGACTGCTCAAACATTTATGAAGTTCAGTGAATAGCTGATGAAAATTGATCATGCCTTGAATGGATGCTGTGTAATGGGTGAGTTTCACAATATTGTGGTATGATTCAATAATAGGCAGGTAATTCCTCCTTTAGCTTCCTTGCTCCTGGGTGAAAGCCCTACACATGTATGTCCTCAAAAGGCTGCCTTGGGAGTGGAGCAGGCTAAGCATGTCTCACAAAGCAGAATGGGCATGCCGTGCAGAGGTGGTATGGAAAATCTCATGAAGGATTTATCAGCACAGACATCACAAGCTGGACCAGTCTGCAGTTGGGGCAGGAAGGGTTTGTATCGATAGAGGCAAATCAGCTGCTGCCTGCTGAGAGAGAGGTGGAGGCATTCCTTCCCAGCTGGAAAGCAAATAAAAAATATTAAAACAAACAAACAAGAAAAGACAGTAGGCAGTGTTTATGTGTGCTGGCCTCGAGTGCCCTGCTGCACAAGGCCCGGGGGAGGAAGGCACAGCAGCCCTTTGGGGGTCACATCCCGAGCAGCAGCAGCAGCTGCCACAGCGGTGGCTGGTGCAGTCAAATGCCTGACTGACACATGCCTGTCAGGATGATAAACCCCAGAGGGAGGTTAATGTCTGCCCCACTGCCAGCTTTTCAGAAGATAAAAATATGCCCAGAGGGACCATGGCTAGTTTTAGAAATCCTTGGAAGTGAACGCTGAAGCAGATAAGGGGCTTAAGAGCGGAGATTTGCTATCAGTGGGTGAATCTGGCAGGTGTGATAGCACACATCCACGGCTGTCACTGTGCACCCGAGATAAGCTGTGTGTGTGACACACCAGCAGCTCTGCCTACAGTCCCACCGCCGTTCATGCAGCCCCTTAAGCCAGAAAAGTCTCTGACTCCTTTCCGACGCCTCTCCTGCCTTCTGGTCTCCATTCTCCACTCCTCATCCTGCAGCAAGGCCCCTTCCTCCAGATTTGTCACTGCTGGCAAATGCTGTGGGAAAAGCCCAAAGCAGAGCTTTTCCCAAGAAAGGCCATTAACCCTTTGTGCCCTCCCCCAGTTCTTCCTTTTAATACTACTCCATTCTGGATGTTTAAAACATTATATAACCATGAATATTGTTTATTTTCTGGATGAAGCTGTAATTTTCTCCAGCCAAGGATGTGTAAGTGCTAAAAAAAGAAATGTTAAACCAGGTTGTATTTTTTACCCTTGCATCTTAGAAACTACTAAGTTTTATTAATAAATTATATACCATGTGGGAAATCCTGTAGAATTCATGTAGAAAAGAAAAAAAAAACCCATCCATTTGCTGAGCAGCCTGAAAAGTGAAAAGCAAGCATAAGCATATCCTGTATCAGATTTCCTCAGGGAAAATCAAATTCAAGAGAGGAAGTTAGAAATAAAAACATGAACAGATTCACTAAACATCTCTAAACTGCTTTATCTCTTTGGCAGATAAACAACAAAACCAATTTTACATTAATAGAGGCAGATATGAGCTGGAAATACGTGCTGGAAATCTGAGAATGAGCTTTTGAGCCTTCTCCCCAAAGACTGATGTCTTTTCAAGCCATGCTATCAGAGTTGGATCAGTCCCAATTGTCATGTGCAGAAGCTACAAGTCACACAAAGTCCCATAAATAGTGCTGAGCAAGGTATAATCTAGCACAGATTAAAGATTTAAGAACAAAAATGTTAAGTGAAGCAACACTACTTAAAAAATTATATTTGACTTCGTTATCCAAAATATGGAAAGTGTCCATTAAGGTCAGTGAATTTTTCAATTATCAGACAAATTTTATGTAAACATAATCTAGCAATGTTTTAAAGAAAAGAACTTCCAAAAATTAGTGTTCTCCAAGCTCACTACTTTTCAGGGATTCAGAAAAATCCAGAGATGGGAGGAAGTTGTAGAGGTTTATTTTTCTCCATCACTAGTCCAGCTGCTATCATTCCCACAGATATCTGTCTAGCTCACTTTATGGTCTTTCTTCATGGAGTGCCTCAGCCACTTCAGCCACCAGTGCTTCATTTGCCTTGCAACCCACACGGTTTTCCTATAGTGTCCCTGGGCTCCTCCTTGCTCTTAGGCAAGGAGACTCCCTCTTGTCCTGCCTGCCACAAAAATAGACACAGGAATTTACTCTGTCCCCTATTTGAAGGGGGGAATTTTTGTCCAGCTAACTTGGATTGTGCTTATTAGTATTGCCAACTCCAGTTTCCCTAGTCTTGCCTCCCAGGTTGTTTACTTGTGCAGTCCCTAATCATTCTCAGCGAGTTCTTCTGAATATTGTCCAAAGGTTCATATTTTTGTCTTGTTTTTCTCCATCAGTAATATCATCAGTAAGTGAACAGTTCACTTCAAATGATTTTCAGGCAACATGTCTCTTTATACAATATTGCTATAGGTTTGTTTTTTTCTGCACTGAAAAGCCCTTTTTGACTTATGCTCAGATTCTAAATAACACTGACACAAATCCTTTTCTTAGAACTGTACACATTTTAATAGTACTTCTGCACACTGAGAGCAATCTAATCTCCCATCAAAATGAAGGTACAGCACAACTGTAAAAGTTTGAGGAAAAACGATCTAAAGTAGCTTCTCTGTGAAAATCAATTAATCCTATTAGGAAACTTATGACAGGATGAGAGTATCTAAGAGGGGCATACAGTTGAGGTCTGTCATATCGCAAGTAACATAGAAAAGGGAAACAAAGACTTATTTTTCTCTTTTCCAGAGTAACAGCTAGTGAAAATCAAATTAAATAGCAAGAATCAGATTCAAAGTCACTACACATTGTTTATAACGTACCATGACGTAGAGTTCCTAGTATTTCTTGCCACAGTATGTTTTGGATGGCAGAAAAAAAATGTGCTGGTTCAGAAAGGCAACCAAACAATTCACAAAGAAAAGTATAGAGATCACTCTCTGCCTAAACACTCCTTGAAACATAATAGCTTTTTTTTTTTTTTNTTTTTTTTTTTTTTTTTGCTAGCCATTCTTTCCTAGGGATCTCTCTTAGGCCACTTTTATAGATACAATGCTGCTGACTGTATTTTTTTGTTTTCAGTGCATGGAAGTACTTACTGTCAGAATGTAGCTTTTCGGGTATACTTCCCTAGTCTGATTAAAGAAATATTTTATGAAATAGTAAAAATCATATCTAATGACAAGATACATCACATCTATTGTTTCTCCTTTATTTGCCAGATCTGCTGCCCTGTCAGAGAAAATACTGATATTGCTTTGACAGAATTTGCTCCCAAAAAATCCATATGTATTATTATTCATCACTTTGATTCCATTTATATGCTTGTAATCATTTATTCATTTAGCTGTTCTAGTACTTTTCTTGAAAATGGAATGAAGTAGATATGTCTGTGGTTCCCTATGCCTTTTTTTTTTCCTCTTCCTTGAAAGTAAATGCCACATCTGCCCTCTTCAGACTTTTCACCTTTTTCCATATCTTTTAAAATGCAACTACTAATGACTTGGTGATTCAACAAAGCTGCTCTTTAAAATTATTTATGATTACAGTGTGTCAAGACTTGTCAATCTGAAAAAAAAATCTTTCTGATTTTAGATATGACTTTCATACTTTGAACAATATCTCAATACTTTTCATCTCAGCTGCCTTGTGGATCAATTTTTTCATTGCCTCTTTTCTATAAACATATTTACAAATTCTGCCATTAGTAGAATATTATCTATGTCTCTACCTGCTACTCTTGGCACAACACATTGCACTTTTAAGCTTGTCCTTAATAATCTGATTCCCCCACATGTATACTTTGCTGTGATATTTAAGATACATGGACACTTCATTTAGCAAAGTAATTCCTTTCAATGCTTCATATCTTTCTTTCACAGTGGTGTAATTTATGTTGGTGCCCTTTTCCAGGAGACCCCTGCTTTTCGACCCCTTTTCTTCATTATCTATTCTTTCATAAGATCTCACAAGACAGTTTTGTGAATTTTTTGTTAATTTTGGGGTTTGTCTATATCATCATGCCACTGCACTGCAAATGCTTCTGCATGATCAGTTGCTACAATGGTTGGTCCTTTCTGTTAATGGGAGCTGTGTCAGAATGATGGTAGAAAACCTTCATTTTTTTCTGAGTAACAAGCAGAATAACAATTTTTAATTGAAAGAAATATGAGTACTCTCTTTGAGTCAGGCCAAACTATGCACGGGGCTGGAAGGGGTAACTGCAGTAGAGCTGGGTAGCTCTCATCCCTGTGAATCACTCATAAGAGAAAAACAAGTTGGAAAAAACAGAATCTCTTTACTTTTGATTTTCCACTTCTCTCTATTTTTACAAATCTTCCTTTGCTCCAGTGTGCATTCCCTCACAACTTTTCTGCTGGGGTTGTACTTTTATGCCCATAATATATTCACTGTCTCAGTTACATCAGTGTGTGCCAGAGAACATACCCAGAGAAGCCCATGACAACAGCTACAGGATCTCAGATAGTCTTTGGTGAGCTGTTGTTATATATTTTTTTCAGTCTTTTGGAATTGTTTCAAACTATGTTACATTTCTTCAAAGCTGTCTACTTCAGAGGATGCACCAGCCTTTTCAGAGCTCTGAGCATTCCATAGCCAGATGTCTCACAGCAAAATGTTTTCTCAGCTGGGTGGGAAATCAGTGAAACTGCAGAAAGCAGTGGTGGGAATAAGCAGCCTCAATGATACACTTATATTCTGATTTCACATGGGAGAATGGCACAAAATTCTGAAGTATGAATCCCCACCTCGCTGCTAATTTACCTTAATAAAATCCAGTTCCAGCAGAGCAAATGTAGGTTGACAAACATGGACTACACAGAGTGTTACAATATTTTAGTCAGAAGTTATTACAGCTCCTCCTGCTTCCAATCATACATTTGTACTACTTCAGGATAATAAATTAATTCTCACTCTATATTTGCAATGATACTTATGAAGGTCAAATTGTTGTTTCTACTGCAAGGAAATTATGAAACTGAGTTGTACCAGGCATGAATAATGTATAATAAAGAGATTTAAAGTAACTGTGATTGGTTGTGAAAAGTATTGAAAAAGGAAAAAAAATCCTTATTCATCTGAGGTGGCTTCTGAGCTGTGTCAGTGTGTATCTGATGCTGAATTCCCTGCCTCAAAAGATCATATGAATTAATACCACTTATCAGTGCATTTACAGAAAATTGTGAGCAGGACACTGAAATTCTCTAAATAAAATAGGTAAATGTTGCACAGAAACTTTGGTGATGAATTAGCACAAGTTTCTTCTAAACTCATCCCCTGGTCACTTTTAGAGGAGATGCCTCAGGACTGAAATTTGGGCAGTGGCTAGAGGGACAAAAGAAGCAGGACTTTCTACCAAAACACCTTGTATTTCTGGCTTTTTTGTCACTGTGTGTCAAGTTTCCTGCAGCAGCATGACCTCCAACAGCAGCCTGGTGTTAAAGTGCATGGGTGGAAATGGGACCAAGGTGAAGAACCTGAACTGACTGAAAAGGACAAAGACTGTTTTTGGAATAGTAAGAGTGTGGTCTGGCTTCTGTACTGGACTTGACTAACCATTTTGTACTGATATTAAATGTACCATGAAAGCATCCCATACAGAGAGGAAAACTCAACTTTCCCCCCAACTTTGAAAAGAGAAAAAATACAAATATTAATGGACTTATAAACTTGACTCAGCTTTCCCCATTCAAAATCTGCCACATTGAAGCTGACTTCATTTGTCTCAGTAAGACCTCAGAGATTAGCTTTGTCATGTGTCTTAAGTACATGTTTAGGAGTAGAAATCAACATTTTCAGTTTCTCTGCCTCCCAGAAAACAAACAAAAAGCAAAGTCAGTCATAGAATCAGTCACAGAATCACAGAAACATTTAGATTGGAAAGGACTTTTAAGCTCATCAAGTCCAACTGCAAATTTATTTCCACTATTTTTCCAAAGTTTTACCTCTAATGTTTCTGCTCAATGTTGAAAGCAAAAGCCTTGGCCATGAAACACAGATAATCTATCAGAAAGCTGTGATGTTTCATAGGAAAGAACTCCATGCCTTAGCCTTTCTTGCAACAGAAGAATTTGTCTGGTATATATGATCACTTTTGTCATGGCTATAGCCATTATATAGCCGCATTTATAGTTATGACCTCCCAGTAGCTGGCTGATATTAAAATTTTGTTAGGGGGAATTATCTGATTTTACAAATACTTGTAGTTATTGACCAAAGCCATATACTGCCATTGAAGAGAAGTCTTTTCCTAAAGATCATTTGAGAAAATATGTGCCCATGACTTCTGCTGGCTACAGAGACTGGAAAAAAGCATTTACCAAAATATTTTTCCTGTGGATCAACATATTCTCTGGACACTGTTGTGATGGCACCCTAAAGGAAAGGCACATAAAAATAGTAGCCTTTTTGATGTCAAGACTCCAGGCCCAGCTTACTTCACCTGAGGGTCTTTCTGTGACCAAGTCCAGACTTACTTAACTTTTAAATCATTACTGGCCAATACAAGGTACTATCTGGTACTGAATCCTGGATACCATCTTTTTCTGTATGCACCTTCTTCTGCTAACTGTAGCAATATTTACATAGCTATTTCTGACCTGACATTTTGTACTAATTTGAATTCCTGCTGAATGCTTGTCATTGTATTCTATTCAATTCAATTGTGTTTTATTCATTTATGTTCATGGAGGTCTTGTGTAAGCTACTAGTGTCTTCTGGTTTTGTAAGTAAGATTACAAAAGTCTCTGAGAGTACTGAGGATTTGGACATGATAGATCCATTCAGCTTTCCCAGTTTGGCTTCCTGGCCTTTTGGCCTCTCAACACATATTTTTGTTCTTTTCATTAAATGCTTTCCTTGAGGTTGGAACTCAGAATATCATTTTGTCATCTCCTTCCTCTTTGTGTCAGTACAAATCCCTTTCTTTACTTCTTCCTTTGGCACTAGTTAAGGTTGCTCTTGGGCTGAAAAGTCAGTTCCTGTGCATGCTGTAATCTTTTCCAAAGTCCTTGCCATCTCTCTCCTTCTACCTCCTGTCCTTTGGACACCAGTTCCTGAGCGAGGCTCCTGGGAGCACTGGCTGCTGGTTCAGAAACAGCTGGCAGCAAACTTCAAACAGGCTTGCTTCACCATTTCCAGCTCCAAATTACATAAGAAGAATTTAGGCTCCATACACCTTGTTCCTAATATTACTTTCCTTCACGCTCATCGGTGCCATTGCCAAAAGGATGTTGTGTGATCCCCTTTGGAAAAGACAGTGACCAGCATTTTTCCAGTTGGAAATTAAATGGGAGGGAGGTGGGAGCAATTGAGTGGATGGGGAAGGGGTGGGGAGGAGACGGAGGAGAGGTGGGCCATTTCCTGATAGAGATGGGAAAATGCCCTTTTGGTCTTTCTTCTGTTAAGAGGTCTGCTTGGGATGCTTGTCCTGTCTTGGAGTAATTATGATAGGGGAAAGAAACAAATGAGATGTGAGCCTTCAGTTCAAGCAAAGATGAGGGGCCAGTCCCCTCATCAGTATGGGAGGCTGGGATGTAGCCGTGTGACTGTGAAGGCACAGCTGCTTTAAGTGCCCTGCACAGCTGAGCTTGGACTGAAGCCAG